>JAGFPH010015571.1:0-20937 GCA_018207615.1 Philaenus spumarius | reverse complement strand
ATACCAAATAACCCCACTTTGAAAGGGGTTAGAAAATATATTGGCCCTGGCTGCGTCATAGGGAAGTCATAGGGAATGTGCACTTGCTGCGCAAAGTCAAAACTATAATGGATTCCTTTCTCATACGAACCCGGAATAACTAGGCCTAGTTATTTTTTTTCACTTCCGTCAGATCTAGTTCATCAATGGTTTTTTTAACAATTGACTTGTATGATGCTCTTTCAGCGTTGACAAGTTCAAGATGTTTTTGACATTTTTCATAAAAAGCACATTTTTCTTCTTCGCTTGAGCCTCTTAAGTTTGCATGGGATGTCATATGTCTTTGGCAAAATGCACAAAGATCTGTTCGAGGGCGCATGATAACAACATCAGCTCAAAAAGTCTTCCAAATTTTGTAAAACAAAGTTCTTCCAACACATGTTTCATCTGATTGATCACAAATCCCCTTGTATTTCAAATAAAGGCTTTGTTTTGAATCTGATGAGGGCAATAACTTGACAATAACTTTATGGTTAGCCAAACGACCAGGCATGAAAAGTGCATTTTCTTCTGCATGATTTCTTATAAATAAAACTACTTTGTCTAATGTGTCTTTAGAAAAGGTTTTCTTGGGAGTTCTTTTAAAATTCTTATGAATAGGAGGTTGTAACCCATAAGTTTTATAGTGTTTCAATAATCGCTTGAAACGTTTGATTTTTATTGCATTTGATAGTAGAAACAATCTCTCACAAACATTTTGTCCTGCTAGCGTATAAATTAATCTTTGCCTTTCTCGTTCTTTCTTTACTGTTCCCCGTCCTGTCTTTACTTCATCTTGACTTCGGCACATACATTTTATTTGTCCTAAGATAAATATGTCTAAGAGACTGGTACCTTCTTGCATATAACCCATGTTCCTGCTGTCTAAGTTAAACGAAAGTAGTTCATCTAATGTAAATCTCTTCGAACGCCCCTTTTGGCAGCATCCGTCAACATGCACAGCTCTGATTTCTGCATCGAATTCTATTTCTTCCTCTTGCTGTACAAGTCCATCCTGCAACAAAAGATTAGATTATTAATACCATGACTAATAATTTTATAACAATTAGAAAAAGTACTTACCGTACACAAAACAACGAAGCTACGTAAATTAATACGTACAGCCTATTAAGAAGCACGTTTAAAACAAAGTAGCATAATTTTGGGCTGAACTTTCATAAGCGGCACAAAAGAATGTATGCTCAAACAGCGCGTCGCTGCGGTTAGGGTAAGTAAGTTGGAGTACACTATGATAAGCGGTGCCACATGTTAAATCAAAATCATGATTAAGTACTTATAAAGCTCTAATTTTCATCATAGTGCCCGGCGGTTAGGTCAGAAAAGGTTATTGGTGTATTAAAAATATAATAATAACATAATATTATTATATATATTCAATATATCCATAACTTTTCTTGGTCTAAAATTAACATGTGGCACCGCTTATCATAGTCTGCCCGTAAGTTGGGTTATTGATACATTTTTTGTGCCGCTTATGAAAGTGCAACCTTTTTTTGCTTGTTCACATCTTAGAACTCATATTGAATATCCATCTCTAAAGCACAAGTAGGCTTTCAGTTCTGTAGTTAATACTTGATTAAATTTGAATTTATTAGGCTATTTATTTTTAGTATAATTACGTTAAACCCATAACACATAATCCCCTCCATTCTCGTCCTCCGCTCCGATAACGTTTTCAGCTCGTTCTTCAAAATCAGTAACCTCTTCTACAGCAACTTCTTCGTAGTACAATGCTTCTTCATTAATTAATTCTTCAATGTCCAATAACAATACAATTTGGGTAGAAGCTAAGCAAACCTTACTACTTTTAAAGGCTACAACAGTCGCTACAAAGATAGGCTTATTGCAAAATTTAGGTTAGGCTGTAAATTTAAGTAAAACATTATTTAGACAAATGTTACAGTTAGGATTTTAACTGTTATAATTAGCACTGTACAAAAAATGATTCTTACCTGGAGTTCAGGAATATCTTCAATTGCTATTGTCTGTAGTCCTAAATCTTGATTTCTCTGTAATAAAGGTTCTGCAAGAATTTCTTCCTCTTCTGTCTCAGAATCATCATCAGAATCAATTTCAGGGTTCCCACAAAAGTAATCCTCACATACTTCTCTAAGATTATCAGTTATTTCACCGCTGAATAAACTATTATTTAATATTTTCGCGATATTCTCCATTGCATAAACAAGCGTTCAATTAACAAACATTAAACAACAACAAGCATGTTGTCATAACAGGCCAAACACTTAACAGATGTACACAACAATAACAGTTAGATACTCTAAAAAACAGCTGATTCTAATACAGACCTTAGGAAAACAAAAGGGACCTAATCTTCCATCATATAAATAACATGGGGGAAGTTAAGGTCCCTTTTCCACAAAGTGCAAGGGTTTGGGAAACTTTGGTTTTTGGACTGATTTAATGTTGTTATATATATAAAAGTGGCATTTTCATATTCTGAAAAGACGGCACTATAATAAAGTGCAATAAACAAAAAATGTGAATTTTTGACCCAAATGACTAAAAAGTACTGTACTGAAAAATAATGCTAGGGAAGATAAGGTCCCTTTTCCTGTGAACGGTCAATGCATAAATAAGTGATGTCATTTTGCGATGACACCACGCATATGATTATTTATGCACACTAATGGCATATTAATAATAATTGGTTATGGCGGTTACACTAAAAAATATATATATAACTACAGTTGATGCTACTTTGCGTGAATATGCTAGTTCAATACCCACATTTATTTACAACTAGCTGAGTACCCCGGTTTCACCCGGAGTTTATAATAAGATTTGTTAAGAAATATATTTCAGTATAACTAAAACGGCATGAGTTTTAAGCATATATTCGTAAAATGTAATATGAAACAATGAAACGTGTAGTCAGATTAGTGTACAATAATATTTTTATTTGAAACCTCAAGAGTGTAAACTAATTTTTAAACACTTCAGAATATACTATGTTTTTGGTTTTGCCACCTGGTGCTAGTATATACAGATTTTTAGGGTTTCCAACCCTTGTACATGCAACATAAAGCTGTCCATGGGCAAAACATGGTTTTGTTAAATTTATTCCGACTGTATCCATAGTTTGGCCTTGAGCCTTATTAATACTCATTGCAAAACATAATCGAACTGGGAATTGAATCCGTTTGAATTGAAATGGAAAATCTGTTGGTATTATTGGAATTTTCGGTATGAAAACACGTTCTCCCTTAAAACGACCGGTCATCACCATTGCCTCTATCACATGTGTCATTAAACGTTCCACTACCAGCCTTGTACCATTGCATAATAAAGGAGGGTCTAAGTTTCTTAAAAGTATTATTGGGACTCCTTTCTTTAAATGAAGAATATGCGGGGGCACTACGTCTATAGAATTCAAAAATTCTACTGGATAGTTGACTGTGTCCTCGTCTTGAACGACCGTATCTACCGATTTGTATTCATAATTCAGCCCTGGAATTTTTTGTAAGAGATCATAGTTTATTTTATTGACTTGTTCATTTTTTGGTGCCAATATACACCGCTGGCTCAGCCAGTTGGTATCTTCAAAGTTGATCTCAACATTAGGAAAAACAAATTCTTTTAGCTCGTCTTCTGTGTTAACCAGCTGGCCACCAATTGAGGTGGTTAATATGGTTCCATCTGATTTGTCTTTAGGTAATTTGTCTTCACCAACCTTTAAAAGAGTTTCAGAAAAAATAATTGATTCAAAAATACCAGTTTGTTTTGCTCTCATGTTTGTGCTCAAGTGTAGGTGTTGAATCTTTCCCCACAAATACGACATTTTCAGACATGACTGTAATTCATCAGCTTTTGTGCCACGTGGTACAATAGGTAGAGTTTGCCTAAAGTCTCCAGCTAACAGCAGTGTTATTCCACCCATTAATTCCTCATTTTTTCTTAGATCTTTTAATGTTCTGTCAAGTGCTTCTAAAGCAGATTTATGAGACATTGAGCATTCATCCCATATAATTAGCTCACATTTTTGTAATAACTTTGCTTTTCCTGAGCTTCTACTGATATTGCAAGTGGCATTTTCAGTATTTGCTAAGTTAAGTGGAAGCTGAAATACGGAATGGGAAGTTCTGCCTCCATTCAATAAAGTTGCGGCTATGCCTGAAGAAGCAACTGCGATAGCAACTTTCTTTTCAGATCGTATTTTTGCCAGGATCATGTTCAACAAAAATGTTTTTCCAGTTCCCCCTGGAGCATCTAAAAATATTATCTTACTGCAACCTGAAAATACTGCATTAGTAACTTCATCAAACACAATTTTTTGCTCATTATTAAGTTTAGTTTCATTTTCCAACATGTATGTCAAAAGTTCATTTTGATCATAACTTGTTTCTCTTAATATTTCTACACACACCTCAGGAAATGATTCTCTATTTGGGCGTGGCAAACCAAATAGAGTAATGTCTGTAGATCCTAGATCTCTTAATTTGTCTTCAATTAGAATTAGAGTTTTGTTGAAAATCTCTTCTGTGAAGGCAATGGTCAATTCTGGATCTAGGTGTCTCAATTCTTCCAAAATATCTTCCGCCATGTTAGTTTTGAACTTTTCCCACAACTGAAGAGGGTTTGAAATTCCACAAACATGAAGCATTACAGCAAATAATGACCTTAATTTCTTAGGCGAGTCACCCGCAGCTGCCTCCTCTAGTGTTTTCTCCCAATGAGCATCGTCTTCAAGTAAACCCCTCATCTGACATGCCTGGCGAAAGGTTTCACAAACTGTACCATCAAATGTTTTCAAGTCACTGAAACTTGTTGGCCCTTTTACATCATGTAGAAGTAATCTCAAGAAAAAACATTCTGAATTAAGAGGATGTACTGTATATATGCGACCTAACACACAGCTTTCTTTTATACCTTCAAATTCAGGTACAGGATGGCCTACTTTTCTTTTTTGCCAGGATTTGTTGGTCTTGTTCCATGTGTAATATCTGGGCACCTCATAGTAATACAGTTGTTTAGCAAAGTCATCATTCTTACAAAGATTAAAGAAGCTTGTCAAAGTGGTATCATTTTGTTTTTCCATTTGTTGTTCTACGTGTTCTTCAGTAAAGTAGACACGTTGTCCGTTTTCTAAGTGTACACTGAGGTGGACTACAGGAGGATAGTGTTCGTGTACTGTAAAGTTGAAAATTCTCCAAAAAGCTTCGTTAGTGCTTATATATCTTCCAAGTTCGTAGGATTGGATTTCATCATTCATATTTTGTGGATTTTCATTTTCTGTGTCCTTCAAATGGAACACTGACATATCAGAACCTTTGTTGACATACTTGCAAACATACTTTATTGACTTGACTGATGCACAAAACTCTACATTTATATGTGAGTCAAACATACGGCTTAAAATTGGTGAATATGGAACAACCCACCTATTGTCAACGTCAACATCCATACCTTTTACTTTAATAGTTGCACAGCACCCACCTTCATATGGGGGTCTCCTTTGATATAATGGATATCCACCATTGCTGCATTGTGTTTCATTAATAAACTGTCGAGGATACTGTTTGGTGCATTTCCCATCTTTCATACATGGTGACCTAGGGTTGATAGCACCACAGGGCCCATGTAACATATGTTTTGTCACAATTCTGTATAGCTCTGGGTCTGTTTCCGAGTTAGGAAGTTCAGCCGAAATAATGCTATTGACTTCCTCCATGTGAATCTTTTCATGTAGCCATAAAAGTAAATGGACATGAGGTAAACCACGTTTTTGCCACTCAACTGTATACATGTAGCATTGCACACTTCCAAATATTTTACCTTTAAAAATTACATTCATGAGTGATTTTATCTTCAAATGAAAGACTCTGGCAATCAAATCGTGTCTATCATGAGGTTTCTGCCCTTCGAACAAATTATCAGTAATATCCTTCCATTTTGGATTGCAGGTAAATGTAATAAAAAGGCTTGGACGACCATAATTTCTTACATACGTTATTGCATCTTGCGTCTTCTCGTGCATATAGCGAGGACTGCCTGTGAAGGAGGAAGGGAGAATTACTAAGCGGCCCAAATTCTCAGAATTGCCATCATTATTTATTGAGTCTTTTAAATGAGCGTACTCGTCTACTCTTAGCTTTTTCTGATTCAATCTAATATATCTTAATCTTTCAGCTTCAATCTTTGCATACATGTCAACTGCAAACTGATGCAATAGAGTCTTATAATGAAGCATCAGGTTGAAATCATCAGCTCTTACCATGAACCTATATGAGTAAAAGTCCATCGCTGATATTCTCTTTTGACATTTTTCACCAGTTACAGGGTTTGTTTGGAACAGGTTGAAATGATACCCATCATCCCCTTGCCACATAATCAATGGATATTGTAAAGAGTCGTAGGCTCGATGTGTCTCTGCTATTCTTTGAAGATTTCCAGACCTTAACTGCAGTACTATATCTCGTTTTTCATGTTGTTCTCCAACTAAAAGTACAGCGACTTCTGAAGTCGTCGGGTCGTTAAACCTTCTACGGTGCTCACCCTCTGGTACTCGATCTGCGTCTATGACGATTTTGCAATTAGGGGTTACTCTTTCAACGGCTAGTTTGAAGCTTTTTACATATGCATTATGATGATGTAACATTTCCTGCAGTTGAATCACTGTTTCAATTTTAGTCGTAGGAATATATTTTTGCCTTGTTTCGGCCTGTTTGTCCATATCAGATATAAAGTATATCTGAATAAATTTCGGCTCTTCGTTTTGCTCAGGTAACAGACTCCCAATCAAATGATAAATTTGTCCCTGAACTTTGAATGAGGGCATAAATCCTTCTTCCTGTATTTGTTTTGAAGTTCCGAAAGAGGTCATTTGAAATAAGGAGTTATACGCCCTAATGTTATTCTGAAATTCTTTTGCTTCTGAATTATTCCATAAAAGTAAACTATTTAGAGGCTCAGGTGGAGCACATAGTGTCGGCAGGGACGTTTTCCCATTTCTACAGCATAATCCAGGCGCTTCGCCATTCCATTTTATTGATGTGCAATATTTACAGGTTATGTTCATCTGCCCTATAGATACCAAATCATCATTTGCATAATTTACGTTTGGGTCATAATTAAATGCCGCTTTCTCTCTTCCGACCCATTTCTTATTTCTAACAGTTTTTGAGCGTTCATTGTCCTTTGTCCTCCTAATGTGTGATTCTTCAGCTGTTTCGTTGGTTCTTCTTTCGGCAGTACGGGTTTTATTTCTTTTTCGCCTCAAGTCCGATTCATTAGTAGATTCGTTTTTCCGTTTGTTTTCCATATATGCCTTGTTTTTTGCATTTCTTTTTTCTTTGTCATCAGGCGTCTCAACAGTTGCTCTACACAATTCCATATTTTCTTTATTTTGTTTATTTCTCCTTTGTTTTTCCTCAGAGGTTTCAATTGAGCCTCTAAATACATTAGTTGCTGCTTTCTTTTTCAAAAGTTCTTTTCTCCATGATTGTTTCACTTTCTTTCTTTTTATTTTATTTACTTTTCCTGTTATTTCTGCTTTTCCAGGCGATTCTTCTGTTATCATATCCACTTCAGAGCTATTAGGTTGTTTTTCTTGAAGGAAAGTAAAGTGTCCTGATCCATCCATGGAATCTCCAGTAAATAATAAATTGTATGACTGGGAGGCATTATCCGGACTTGAAAATGTTATAGGAGGCTGATTTATCTTGAAAACTGTAATATTAATATTATACAGAATGCATGCTGCAAGAATTTCAGGTCCTCCTCCATATACCTTATCCCTTGACATATACTGAAAATATGATGTTGCATCCTTTAAATTATTTCCTACGTATGTGTCGTCACCGCTTATGAAGTTGGAGAATTGGTCCCAATTAGATGTAATAAATTCACAAATTTCTGATCGGACTTCTTCTGATGTGGTTATGATTCCATAAAGTATTAAAGAAATACAGCTAAAGAGACAGTTTCCATCCCCTGGTATTTCAATTTTCTTAAACTCGTTTGAACAATGTTTAAACATTTCAAAAATATATCAAAACACATACAAACTCAACACAACACAACACGTACACACACGTATCATCAAAAAACGTATTATAGCACTCAAATGTTTAGTTGACTAACAGTTGTAAACAAATAACTGTCAGCTATCAGCTGACTAAAATTTCCATAAAAATTTCTTAAAAACATACTCATGTATTATAGTGAATCGTAAAATATATTAGAACCATCAAAACGCTATTTGAATTTAAAGTCAATAATATCACTTTTTATAATGTTTTTGATACCTATATATTTTTTATAAGATCCATAATTGCAAAGGTATTATAAATTCCATGAACATAATTTTATATAGTATATTTGTATTGCTGTTTTACCCATATGTCTAATTTAGGTGCCAGTGCACTTAAATTTTTAGTTGACTAAAAGTTGTAAACAATAACTGTACAAATACTGAACAATCAGCTGACTACACCTTTCATACAATTTTCTTAAAAACCTTCTTATTTATTATAATGAATCAGAAAATGTATTACAAACATTAAAATGCTATTTAAATTAAAATCAATAATATCATCTTATAAAATGCATAGTTGCAAAGATATTATAAATTCCACGAATAAAATTTTATATGGTATATTTGGATTGCAGTTTAACCCATATGTCTAATTTAGATGGCAGTGAATTAAAATAAACAGTATATACCACAGCTGTGTTAGTTTAATAGCAGACAAATGTTTTGATTTTTACGTCTTTTTCACTCCATAAGATTAACATTGCATTTTTTTGGGTGCCCGTGGGTCAAAGCCCTAGAGGAAATACAAAAAACTAAGACATAGGTGCAAAACTACATTACCTAAGGAACATTTCCTGAAAATTTCATGGCTTAACTCTCTATAATTTGTCCGTACGGCGACCAACACACACACACACAGATTCTCAGTTTTATTTATAAGGACTAGTGGACCCGGCAATGCTTTGCTATTGCTTAATTTAATTTAAATCGTAGTTATCAAATTTCATTCTTTTGACTTAAGTATTGAATTGCAAAAGGTGTTATGTCACTTAAGAATAATATTACAGTACACAAATTTAGATTTATAGTTTGTTGGAAGTTAGTGCAATTTAATTTTACTGTATTAAACTACCCTATTTTAATTTATTTGATTGTAGTGATCATTTTTATTCTCTAAGCAATTCTAGTAGTATACTATTATGTGTAAATTGTGAAATTTTAGTGAAATTATTTGAGTTGTTTTTGAGAATATAGAAAAATTAAATTTACTTTTTTATTGAATTTAAAAGGTAATTATTACATTTCATTCCTTTGGCTTAAGTAATCAAATTTCAAATGTTTTTTTTAAATAATATTATAATATTACATAATTTTAGCTTTTTAGCTTGTAGGATGTTAGTTTAATTTATTGTATAGGGGTAGTAACCCCATTTCAACCCCTTAGACTGTAGTAATTGAAACTTCTAAACACTCCTAATAATGGATAATCTGTGAAATTTTTAGTGAAATTGATCGAATGGTTTTGAGTCTATAATGACAAAGAAAAAAGAATTAAAGACACAAAGAAAAATACATTTATTTTTATATATTGTACAGATATAGAATACAGTACATTAACGTGTCTTGAATCTTGCCAAACACAGAAATAGGCTACATCAACTTTCAAATTGAATGCAATTTTATATGTAGGCCATATAACTATGGTAAAAATAATAAATAACATATTCCTGACTTATCATTGTATATTAACGATTGTTGCCATCAATATTATTTAATTAGAAGAGTACATTCAGAAGAACACCGATTGAAAATTGTATATGCGAGATGAATTCTATCGGCAGTACACCACTGAAATGTTTGAAATGTGTGATATGACTTGAATGTGATCGACTTGGAACCATGCAGTTTTTCACAAAATTAATTTATAATTGAATAAAGTCAGAATCCAAGTAAACAGTAGAAACAACAAAATGCGTTAATTCTAATGGTTTGCTATGACATCATTATTTCCTTCATTTTAATACTTTTTGATTCACGACATTTTTTGTTTTGTTGTCTGGCGCGTAAACAAATAAAGCTGATGGTTTTCCGACACGGGAACAGGCGACATACAATTGACCATGCGAGAAGCATGGATTTTCGAGATTAATGCCGCAAACATTCAATGACTGCCCTTGTGATTTATTTATGGTCATTGCGAATGCTAGCCGCACGGGAAACTGCAAGCGTTTAAAGTCAAATGTCATGTCGGACGGAATCATTGGGATTCGTGGTATTAAAATGTCTTCTCCTTTATACTTTCCTCTAAGAATTGTTGCTTCGATGACGTTGTTCATCAGTTTCTTCACCGCAAGCCGAGTGCCATTACAAAGACGTGGTTGATTGATATTTCTTAACATTATGATTAACAATCCGACTTTTAATTGAAGATTGTGAGGCGGCAATCCGGACAATTCCAGCGAGTTTAAAAATTCGGTTGGATAGTTTATGACATCACCTTCGTTAGTAACGGAATCCACTGATTTGTACATCATCAATTCTCCTTCAATTTCACTTTGAATTTTGAAATTTAATTCGTTGACATCAATGTTTTTCGAAGCCAATATAGCACGTTCACTCAATCAATCTTGATTTTTGTAATTTTTAGCAATTTTTGAGAATACCTTTATAATTAGTTCAGTCTTTGATTCCATGAACTTGCAAAAATATGCGGCGAACGTAATGCAGCCGGATGAAATGTCAACTGGGATTTTACCATTGCCAATGTCCAGCAATTGTTTAGAAAATACTTTTCCAGATTGGTCGTTTTGCAACTCGACACGCATTTTCACGCTTAATTTGAGCGTATTAATGTGTTTCCACAAACCGGACGACTTCAAACGTGCATTAAGTTCATCGGCTGGAGTTGATCTTGGAATCACTGGCAATGTTTGGCGAAAATCACCTGCCAACAGAATCATTGCACCACCAAACTGGTTTTGATTGTTTCGTAGATCTTGCATCGTTTGGTCTAATGCCCTCCAAAAATTTTTTATGCGCCATCGTACATTCATCCCAAACTATCAATTTAAATTGCTGTAAGACTATGACCTCCACACAGTTTTTCGAAAAGTTGCTCGTTGGAGTTTCATGGATTTGCATATTTAACGGCAAATGAGCTGTTCGACCACCTTCCAATAAAGTAGCTGCGATTCCAGATGAAGCAAGTGCAAGTGCAATTCCATTTTGCCATCGAATTGTTGCCAAAATCAATGCGATCAAAAAAGTTTTTCCAGTTCCACCGATGCGTCCAAGAAGAAAATTCCTCCAGTTCCATCTGTCAAAATTTGCATGAGGGTGTCGTACGCATGTTTTTGTTGCCGATTCAACAGCGGAACTTTCATTCGAACATATTCTTTCAATGCATCGCAATCATATTATTTTTCGCGTTTTAATTCTTTATTAAATGCGTCGTGCATCGGACGATTGGGCGCTATCTAACCTAGTTGAAGTAATACCTTGTTCGACATCATCAAGCACATGTATTTAATTAATAACAATGCCTCGTTGTGAATTTTGTCTCTCAGTTGATGCAAAATATCATCAGAAATGTCATCTTTGTTGTTCCACAAATCGATTGGATTTGATAGAAAGCATGTTGAGATAATTATGGGAAACAAAGTTCATATTTGATGAGCATTTGACGAAATTACAGCATCTCTGAGGGTGTAATCCCAATGAGTGTCGTTCTCTAGCAAACGTAAACGTTGACAGGCTTCTCTATATGTGTCACACAATTCATCATTAACAGTTCGTAGATGTTGATGCCACGAACGTTGACTAATAACAAACGCAAATAAAAACATTCGTCGTTACTTGGATGGACTGTGTAAATGCGACCTAATGCATCGGTGGAAAATACTTGTGGGTAACCTGGAACTGGATTTCCTTGTTTCCGTCGATGAAATTTCTTTGACGATTGATTCCAAGTATAATATTTTGGCATTTCGGAGTATAGCAGTGTTCGGGCGAAGTCATCATTTTGGCACATTTCAAAAAACTGGTTAAAGTTGTAGAGGGTGGTTGATTGGCTCGTTGTAATGCGTTCTCCGCTATGAAAAATACTCTTTTTGACCATTTTCCAGGTGTACGGCCAAGTGAACAACAGTGGGATATCTTTCATGAATGGCGAATGAAAAGATGCGCCAAATTGCTTCGTTACTGCTAACGTAACGGCCTATTTGATATTGAGTGACTTCATCGTTCGAATTCTCCGCGCTAACTCCAATCACAGCCATGTCACTTCCTTTGGTCACATACTTGCAGATGTATTTAATTGATTTCACGGAATGGCAGTATTCGACGTTGATGTGCGCTTTGGATGTCTTTGAGAGTAATGGTGAATATGGAACAATCCAACGGTTGTCAACTTCAATATTCTGTTGATTCACTTTGACAATTGTTGAATTTCCATTGTCCGCAGTTGATCGGCGACGATACATTGGATAACCTCTACTGCCCGTAATTGTTTTTGCTACTAATGCCCGTGGATAACGCTTCGAACATTTTGCCCCGATCATACACGGCGAATTGTTATTTAATGTTCCACAAGGGCAGTGAATCATGTTCTTAGTAACAGCCTGGATCTTCTTCTTTGTTGGGAATTTCAGCTGATATCACATCATCGATTTCATTTGGTCTTATCTTCTCTATCGACCAAATGAGAATATGTGCGTGTGGCAACCCGCGTTTCTGCCACTCCACTGAATACATCCAGCATCGCGTTTCGCCAACCACGCGATGCTTGACAATGAAATCCATCAATGATTTCAATTTTGGTTTAAAGACTCTTGCGGTGATGTCATGGCGATCGATAGGTGATTGGCCAGGGAATAGCTCTTGTCGAATTTATATTCATTGAACGTGAACGTGATGAACATATCTGGTGTTCCGTAATGGCGAACATACGACATATCTTGAGCGTACTCGTGCATATGTCTCGGACTTCTGACGTACGTTGCTGGGAGAATCGTCATTCGGCCGACATTCTGTGCGTTTCCGTCAGCATTGATGGCATCTCGAAGGTGGATATACTCTTCGGAACGGAGTTTTGTCTGGTTAAACCTGATAAATGTCAACCTGATAAATGTTAATCGCTCAGTTTCACCTTTGACGTACATATCGATAGCAAATTGGTGAACTAGACGGCGACATTTCAAGATGTGATTTTCCTCATTTTCACGAACCATCAATCGATATGAATAATAGTTCATTGAACTAACTTTTATAGTCTGCATCCTGCGATGGCATTAGCGAACGTGCTCGATGATATATTTGACCTTGATTCTGCAACGGTAAGAAATATATTATTATAATGTAACAATAATAATGCATTCGAATAATTATGTTTTATAGAAGCGGTGTGAAAGATGATTGTGTTATAATTACCTTAAAAGTGGGTAATTGGGTAATGAAATTGTCCTGCATCACATTTGTTGCCCCAAATGAAGTCATTTGGAAGCAACTGTTGTATTTCTGTATTTCTGATAGAAAATGTGTGGAATATGTTTCTGTTCCAGAAACCAATGAGCGCAATGGCTCTATTGGCGAGACTAATGGCGCTAATTTGATTTTACCACTTGTACAACACAATCCAAATTTCGTATTTCAATGCCTTACAATGTGGGCAAACAACACTCATCGATCCAATATCAACGGATTGATCTGCATTGTAATCCGCTATCACGTTATAATGGAATGCAGCTCGATGTGTATTCAACACAACATTTATTGGTCTTCTTAAACGATTATTCAAATGCATTGTCACATGATTGATTTCTACTGACCGATGATGTCTCATTCGATTCATATCACCTTCATTTTCATTTTCTCTTTCCTCTTGTGTAATTGCTGAACTTGTTTGTGATAATAGATTCCGTTCAATTACAATTACCTCTTCGCGTTGCTCTCCAGTTCGATTGAATCGAAAATTTATTAGGTTTGTAGCATTGCGAGTTCTGCGACCTAAACTGCTCCGTCTTATTGGCGGTATTGCAGTGTGATTAAATTTTGTCAATTTAATTAAATTAATGAAAAATTACAATTCGATAAAAAACTGTGACGTTTTTAGACCTCCGCGGCATAAATATTCTTTCTTCTTTAATAAATACAACTTTCTGCCTTTACCGACTCTCCAAGTAGTTACCCTTTTCTCTGCTGGGCGGTGACTCCGTACGGTAACTACATTTAGAATCTAAACGCATTTCTGTCCACTGATCAGCTGACGTTATCGCGACCGTTGAGATTTTGTTTCGATATAGATCTTTCTAGAAAGTCGGCCATTAACCTGCTACGAGTCTACCTGTCAAGCCTAGCTTGTAGTTCACCGCGAAGTATTTAGCTATGTCGTGACATTTTCTTAATTAATTTAGTCGCGAGTCTTACAACTGTGCGTGGCTAATTAAAATGCTTTTATTATAAGTCCTTTCTTCTGAACACCAGGTACGTTAGAATGTTTTAGCTTTCCATTTTTGGTTATGACATGTACTCTTTGTAAGTTTTATAAAGTTAGGATTACATTTTATATTGTAAATAATATTTCAAGCTCATACAGTTTAATTCAAAATCTATGTAATTCATTTTTCTACAGCCTAACTTTTAACTTTAACTTTTACAGCCTAAAATTTTAAATGTTATGCATTTACCACACCATAGCCTATTTTAACAAAGGCTAGCCTATACAGTTATTTTCTGTACAAATTTAAAGCAGTGTAAACTAGAATATTGTGAACTTTTAAAGAGCTATATCCATTAATTATATCTCTGATATATTTAGTGTTACAAACTAAGAACATTTTTAAGTTTACCATGTGCTTTTGCTGACATGTAGAAACATTTAAATGTAACATGGCAAGTCCTGTAGTAACATTTACAATCTTTTAAAGTGCCTACTTGTCACTTTGTGCCAAAAATATTATAAAGGCAAACTTTTAAAACTATCTGCTTTACTATGCTTGTTTTATAGCCTACTTGCATTCTAAAAAAGGTTGTTATTTTGTTTGATGCAGTTTTCACTGGTCCAAGTATTATATCCTAAATGCAGCAACTACTTATACCCTGCCGTTAAAGCCAACATTCTTCATGCAGCTTAACTAGATACTTTTCGGCGACAGTGCTTTTACATTTATAACTATGAACTAAAAATTTTACAAATTCCTTAAAAATCTGCAGTGGACTTTATAATGAACTTTGAATAGGCTGTGTTTTTTGTAATTTTGTGACAAAATGAATACTATATAAAATATGTCTTTTGTATTTAATATAATTGGGAGGTGCAGCTATAGCATATTTTGGACCTTAGCCCTAAGGGCTCTATATTAGAAAATTTATATACCTTTTTTTTATAGAGAGACGTCTCATAATTCTTTATTTTTTTTTATTATTTAATTATACCTAGGTTTACAGTTGGCCAACGACATAAATATTTAATTATTAAACAAATCCATGGTACTACATGTTAATATTTTTGTAATCTTGTTTAATCTTTCTGTATGAATTCTGTAATCATTGTTAAAGGGGAGGGTTTTTTATTTTTATTTTTGGGGAGGGATTTTAAATTCAAATTAACCTTTCATATGTAATTTTGTAATCTGATATATTTTGTGTACTTTAAGGGCGTATAATTAATTCTAAATTTTTGTTAAGGGCATATAAACTTTTTTTTATTTTGGTTAATAAACCCAAAATTATATCTAGTTCTTTGGTTTATTGACTTAACCTCTAGGTACCTTATGAATTGTAAGTGATCAGCTGAAACATTCCTACGTTTGGTGATTTTAAACTTTAAAGGTAAGTTTTGAACATGACCAATCTATGTGGCCCAGTATAGCTTCCGTTCCCTTATTTTTATCTTTTAGTAAGATTGGTACAAAACTACAATTGATTCACAGTCAATTTCTTTAGGATAAAACGGTAAAGCTATTCATTTCTTGAAACGATGAACTGAAATCATAACCACAATTCAACTGAAAATAAACATCTGAAGATCGCAGGAAAACAACAAACAAAAAAAGCAAAGAGGTTTGAACGCTCATCTCAAAATTCGCCGAATTTCTAATGTACCTTTTCTTTTAGAAAAATTAAGAAAATTAACGAATTTTATGAAACGATTGCGATGAACTAAAAACATAGTCACAATTCAACTGACAATAAACAATTGAAGATCGCGGTGAAAAAACAAAAGTAAAACAATGGAAAGAGGTTTGAATCAGCTGGGAGTTGTAGGAAATATATTTGAATCACTTTGTAACATCCGTGTTAAAATTCAGGATGTAACAAAGTGGTTCAAATAGAGTTTCAATTTTTAAATTTATAGGCCTAATTATTATGAAATACTGTTTAGTTTTTGATATAATTATGTTTAAACTCATGTATGTTTATGGTTATGCCTGGTAACAAATTGTTTATTATTATTATTTTTGACAGTGGAAATATGATTTGAAATTATTAAACAATTCATACATAAAATATAATTTATATAAACAATATTTTAAACAGCATTTGTGTAAGTAAATAGATAATATCTATTATGTAACAACCGATGTTTGAATTGAATTATAATACAGTAAGCATTTTTCGTTGATTTTTGTTTGTGTTGTTTGTCAATCTAACCTAAAAAAGCTGTTGGTTTTTGAAGAATAATAACCCGATTCTAAATTATAGAGAAATTGGTTGCAAATAAAAGTGTTTTGGTTCATTGTAGGCCTAACCTAAAATTATGTTCAGTTTTTGATCCATATCAGTTGTTTTATTTATAATAATATGTAACAACCGATTTTTAAATTGAATTATAATATAGTAGGCCAAAGCATGTTTTGTTGATTTTTGTTTGTGTTTGCTTTTAATTTGTCAATCTAATCTAAAAAGCTATTGGTTTTGAAGAATAATAAACTGATTATAAATTTGCTAAAGTTGCTATGGTAATGAATGTAAACAAACATGTGTTACTAAGCATTTTATACGAACAGCTGTTTTTGTGCGCTATGGTCATATAAAATAGGCTGTTTAGTTTTTTCCAATTTTTTTTTTTTTTTTCTTTTTTTTTTTTTTTTTTTTTTCTTTATTAACTACAACTAAGATACAATCTTATCTAGTAGCTTATTTTGCATAACTAATACACATTTTTAAAAGTCACTCCAATGAGTGACTTCACTACATTAACACTCGCTTCCATTAACACTCGCTTCATTCGGCTGATCCACAACACATCACTGCACTAGAGGTCCAGCGGTTTTGTCCTTTTCAGTCTCCGCACCGTGTCTCGGCTCTGTAGCATCTTGAGGACATCGGAATTAACATGATTTTGGAGCCTATGTTCATGCTTCCATGCAGCACCCTTTATGGCATCGATGACCATATCCATCTTGAGGTCTCTATGCAAGTCATCGTTGCGCACATACCACGGTGCATCAACGATGCTCCTAAGCACCCTATTCTGAAATGATTGAATCACTTTAACATTGGTCTTCTTGGTGCACCCCCAGAGCTGCAGTCCATACATCCAAACTGGTTTTAACACTTGCTTGTATAAAAGCAGCTTGTTTGATATTTCCAATCCGGACTTCCGTCCCAGTAGCCAGTACATACTTCTAAATTTCAGATTTAATTCTGTTCTTTTCATTTTGACATGGGGTTTCCAATTTAGCCTTGCGTCTAAAGTCATCCCCAGGTACTTTGCATGTAGCTTAGATGGAACTACTTGAGAATTTATATGAATTGGAACATTGATCAATTTATTGTTTGTAAAGTTTATGTGAGTGGATTTTGACTCATTTAATTTCAACCGCCACTTTTTCATCCAAGTGCTAATGTTATTAATACTTCTCTGTAGCTTCATTGAAGCCTCCTCGACCGTGGCTCCAACGGCCAACACAGCAGTATCGTCAGCAAAAGTTGCCATTGTTGTGTTTTCATTAACAGGGATGTCTCTTGTGTATAGTAGGTACAGGATAGGACCAAGTACGCTACCCTGTGGGACTCCTGCAGATATTGTCTTTATTTCGGAATATTCATTGCCTTGTTTGACCCGAAACATCCTGTCCATCAAATAAGATTTTAATATCTGGTAGAACTGATCTGGTAGAACTGATCTGGGAGATCTCTTTGCAACTTAAAGAGCAACCCTTCATGCCAAACTTTGTCAAAAGCTTGGGAGATATCGAGGAAAACAGCCGAGCAGATCCTCTTGTTTTCAAGAGATTCTTCAATTATCCCAGTCACTCTATGCACCTGATCGATAGTTGAATGCTGGTTTCTGAAGCCGAATTGGTGAGTTGGAATCAGCTGATTTTCTTCTATGACAGGTTTCAAACGCCTAAGGAGCAGTTTCTCAAATAGCTTGGAGATTATTGGTAAGAGAGAGATTGGACGATATGATTTTCTATCACTTAAATCTTTCCCTGGTTTGGGTACCATTATTACCTCTGCGACCTTCCACTGACCTGGACAGAATTTAAGTCTAAAAGAAGCATTGATGAGGTGTAAAAGTTTCACAATAGCTTTTCCAGGCAAGGCTTTAAGTACTTGGCCTGTAATCAAATCATAGCCTGGGGCCTTCTTGATATTTAAAAATTTAATTTCGTCCTTGAGTTCTTTCAGTGTCACCTGTTTTATAATCATGTTTCCACTACTATAGTTTACTGAAACACTCTCATCACAGGTTTGACCAGGATGTGGTTTAAATGTCTTTTCTAGATACTCTGCAAATATCTCCGCTTTTTCTTGATTACTCCTCGCCCATTTATGATTTTCTTTTCTGATTGGAGGCACTTGCATAACAGGCCTTTTAAGGCCTTTAGTGACTTTCCACAGTGAATAGTCAGTATCTTTGCCTGGAGTTAAGCCCTGAAGATACGTGCTGACAGCTTCATTCTTTGACTCATCAATGACTTCCTTTAATTTGTTACTTAGTCGATTAAGCACCATCTTATCTTGTGGATATCGACTGATTTGCCATTTTTTACGAGCTTTTCTTTTTTCCCTTACTAATTGCCTAACTTCTAGTGGGATGTTCATGCTTTTAGCTGTTGTTCTACTCACTACAGGTGTATTGTTCCAAGCTGCCTGTTGTACATTTCTATTATACAGCTCAACTTCCTCTAGTAACTGTTCAGGGGTTTTAAGTGGCACCTGAGTTTCTATGCGATCTTCAAGGTCTTTTTGAAAACCCTCCCAATCAGTTTTGTAACTGGTTAACCTGGGGGGCAAAAGTTTCTCAACCAATGTTTTGCTTACAGTCATAACCACAGGAGAGTGGTCTGAACAAAGATCATGACTGTTTTCAACCTTCACATAGTTATCAGACAGTCCCTTAGTGATGAAAAAATCAATAAGGTCAGGCGTTTTCATGTTATCTGTTGGCCAATAAGTCGGCTCTCCAGATGAATGAAAGTCACAATTTTCCCTCCTACCTGCTTCAAAAAGCTCTTTCCCTTTCGGAGATATTATTCTTGAGCCCCAGAATGGATGCTTCGCATTGAAGTCTCCTCCAATAATAAAATGGCTACCTAATGATTTAAACAGGTCAGTAAAGTCACTCTTCCTTAAAGTATGTCTAGGCGGACAATAAATAGACGATATTCTGTATACTCTGTTTCTTGTCGACACACTTACTGTGGTTACCTGCGTGGATTCATATTGAGTCTTCATCAGTTCGTAGTGCTCAATTGATTCTCTTATGATCACCGCAGAACCACCTCTAGCTTTATTAGAAGGGTGAGGAGTATGATATACTGAATAGCCACGTACTTTAAGAAACGATTGCATCGTACAATGAGTTTCAGATATTAAACATATGTCTACCCTTTCGTCACTCAGAAATACCTCCAGTTCCTTTACCTTTTGCAGCAGACCATTTGCATTCCAAGTTACAATTTTAAGATTGTGGTTCATGTGGATATCTTTTGCTTTTTAAAAGGTTTTCCAGTTTACTCAGTCTCTCAAAAATGATTTTGTTTGCGTTATTTTGCTCATCCAGTCTTGTGAGAATCACTTTAAGCGTATCTGTTATAGGAGGAATTTCGCTTTTATCACTGTTCTTATTCAGGATACTTGCATATGAATTTTGTATAGAATTACGCCTATTATGCATAACCTCTTGATTGCCTGCAGTATTTCTAGAACTTATTTCTTTAGTTTGAGCAATTTTCGGTAGATTTTGTTTCTGTGGTTTCATCGCCATGTCTCGTCTTTTTTGAAGTTCTTTGGCTACCTCACAGCCCCTATAATTAGCTGGATGAGCTCCTTTACAATTAATACATTTAGCAGCCATTTGCCTGTCTAAGTTGCAGTTTGTCGCAAGATGTTTTCCGGCACACTTCACGCAGCGTGGATCCCTCTGACAGTAAGCTTGCGTGTGATTGTACCCTTGGCACCTTTTACACTGAGGTATCAATGTACTAGTTTTTCTTAACGGTTCAATTTTAACGACCAAGTTCAGTATAGTTTTGATGTTGTAAACCTTTTCCACACTCTCTCGATTATCAAAAGTCAACATAAAGAGTGGAAGGCCACGCTTCGTCACAACCCGTTCCCCTCTTTCATTCTCCTGAGTTTCCTTCTTCAAAATATTGACTGCATCAATAATTTTAAATCCACCCTTCTCCAGTTCTTCTATTATATCTTCTTGCTACCACTCTCAATGGGCGATTGCTTTTATCTTCATAAGTGTACCATTCCACTCTTTCTTCTGTTAGCTTTTTCGTCAGTGCTCTGTAAGAGTCTGAATCAGGAGCATTGATTTTCCACTTGTCATTATTTAATGTAGTGACCTTCAACTCTTTTTCTGTTGTTGCCTTCAGAATACAAAGCAATTTAGAATAATCAGATACCTCACAGATATTTATTGGCGGAGGTTGATGTTCCTTTTG
>JAGFPH010015570.1:1811-20939 GCA_018207615.1 Philaenus spumarius | reverse complement strand
TGTTCCACAAACTACTAAGCTTGTTTTAAACAATTGAATGCATCTCCGCTGTTATTGTTTATCTCCATTGTTTCAACCCCTAAAATAGTCCTAAAAATAATCCCTAAACTAACTTTGTGTTAAATAGTTTTTTAACTTTGAAAATTATGACTTTACTATGAACATACAACCTTCTAATAAAAAACAAGCATATTAATTTTAATCTCAATACTTATTTATTTCCACACCAAAAAACAATTACTATAATAACAACAATATACAAATAGATATACAATTAAACATGATCTCATAAAAGTAAATACACAAGACATGTCTTAAAAAAAGGTTAGGTGACATCATGGATTGGCAGCTGTGTTGATTTTATTACTTAAAAAAATATTAGTCTTCGACGAAAACACATGCTAAACATTTTAATTTGAGTAAAAATTTGTTTAAATATTACCAATACTTAACTCCCAACCTCACCATTCGCGCATTTGGAGAGATTTTCCTATAATTTGACATTGAAGACGTCCAATGACGGTTGTATAATTTATTTTACTTTTAGTTTTGTCGCCATGTAAAATTATGTTTTTTTTTCTGGGGGCTTTGTGATTTGGATACCATACTTGATAGCAAATTTTTTTAAAAAAATTAGTGATTTCCGCACACTTATCAAATATTTTATAAAGTAAAAATTGTCCACTAAAGTTTAATACATTCACAAATAAATATTTTTAATGAAGGACACTCGTCAAGTGGACTTTCTATACTCTACATCTTAAAATGAAATATTTCGTTGACTTTTTGTCAAACTGTTTGGCTATTTAAATGTGTTTATTAAAAAAAATGGAGCTAATAATGTGGTATTAATTGAATAATTTCCAAATGAACTAAGTTCCAATTAATTAAGGAATCAAGTGAATTTTATTAGTTTCTTTGTTACATTGTTATATCAATATTACATTTAGTTGATCTTCAACTTCCTAATGTAAAAGTAAGAAGATTTACATTTATTTCTTGTAACAGATTAAATTGTGTGGAATGTTTCCACCAAGAAACTTTAGATTTAAACTCAATTTATAAAAGTAAGTTTTAAATTGTTCTTTTTAATTATTTTTACAGTACTTTTCCAAAGTGCATTAACAGAAGGTCCTGACACATAACGAGAGATAAAGACAAGAAATATTTTAGTTTTATAATTGCATTTTTCCTAGATTGTTAAAGCTTATAAATATAATGGGATAAGTTGGCAATTTATTGTTTAAAAGTAAAAATAAATATGTGTCTAACAAAATCACGGGAGCAAGACTGAAAAAAACTCTTTATCAAATTGTCCACCTTTTCAACTTATATAACCCTAACTACTTATTAAAAAGGACTCATTCTGGACAAACAATTATTAAATTTTGTTGATATATTCAGTCAATGATCAATATATATAATTATGCTTATATTATATGTTAAAACAGATACCTAATTTAGGGTACATTACACTAATGAAATTACATCTCATGGAACCCAATTTACCACTAATGAAAGATTTAATGAAAAAATAAATGAGAATACTCATTAGATCTAAAGTTTATTAGATTTAGGACTTACCGTCTTCAATATTCCATTATCATCGCTAAACGACGGTCGTTTCGGCTATTCATCAGTCATTTTCAAGTTTATCAGGTCTCTAATCGTCATTTACACGTAACTACACAAAGATTACATAATATATAAATAAAACACACTTAAACGCCCAAACTAATAAACTAATGACTCGTGAGTGACTACATACGACGCTGTCTCGGTACGCACTGACTTAGCGACGATAATGGAATATTGAAGACGGTAAGTTCTAAATCTAATAATTAGTAATAAATATTCGGAATGGCTACTGACAACTGTTAGAATAATGTTTGTTTATTAGACATTAAATTAAACAGATAATAACGTGAAAATTTAAACTAAGGTGCATAATATAGTATTCTAATCGTTTTAGAATTGCTTTAAATATACTATTGTTAGGTAATCATTTTTTAAGTACACCATTAATTATTATGATTGTATAATAAGGTATTTTAGGTTAAAAAATATTTATGTAACAAATTTTGATTCATTTACAAAGAAGTTTTGATTTCAATAAGTAATACATGCTGACTAGTTTGAAACAGAATAATTGTTGTGTAAATATTGAAGCTTAACGTCCTTCTTCAGTTACAAAATTAACAATGCCCCGAATTATTGGTAACACCTTTGCAACGAAACCCCTTTATTTGTATTGCCATTTTACAAATTTTCCTGTACGTTTCACTTCTTTGGATAAGTTTTTTGGTAAAACTTCTTTTGAAAAAATGCTTTTTTAGGATCATGATATTTAATTTACTTGTTACTAGCTCAATTTTGATTTTTGAAATTATTAGACCCTACAGTACACTCAGGCCGTCCATTTTAGAAGATTTTTTGTCTAGAATTATATTACCACAACAAGAACTGAAATAAATTTTCCCACTTATAAAATTATTATTATAGCACCATTTACTTATATTTAACACTTCCTGAAAACAACATAGGTTAAAAAATAAAATAACCAAATCAAGGCAAATTTAGAAAAATTAATTTAAAGAAAATGTTATACTGTTGAACAAATTAATTGAAATTATTGAAATACATCAATTTACATATTAACCTGTATATACTTATTTCGACACCCACAACAGTTATATTTTTATATCTCTGAAGTTAGGGCAAAAGGGCTTAAATCAGAAATTGTTAACTTTATTGTACGAATAAAAAATATATTGTTTGTCATTTTAGTGGTTACTCGGTCAAACTTCAATGATAAATTTCACCAGCTCAAAGACGTCTGATTAATTTGAAAATTTGCGCACATGTCAAGAACCAATGACAATACAATAATTCCCCCCCCCCCCCCCATAAAATGCTGCATACATTATTTTAAATATATTGTCAAACATTAAAGATGTCTGATTAACTTGAAAATTTGCACACGTGTCAATGACCGGTACAATAATTACAATACGGTATCTTCTGCCACGCTATCCGCTCGGCTATGGCTTGCCTTAAGAAAAATTAACAGCAAAAAAACACTTTAGTTACTTGCTATCGTATTGTTGCCTATCTCTTCTCTTCTCGCTGTTATAATATATACTGCAATGCTAGCCATGAGTTTGTAAACACTTTGAGTGCTTCTCCTGTAAAGATAACAATTTCTGACTTAAGCCCTTTTGCCCTAACTTCAAAGATATTATTTATATTTTATTTAAAATTGACCTAAGTGAACGATGTTATATTTGGAAAATTAATTTAATGTTTAATAATTTATTTCCCTTTGAATTTAACAAATGAATTTAATTTATGAAAGTGGTATATATTCCTTTATGAAGTAAGTCTGGTACCTCCCACACTATAGAAGTATTCGGCTCCTGTAACTGTAAGGTTTGCTGATCTCCCCAAGTCCAATGGATGGTTGTTGAAATCGAATAAAATACCTCTTGGATACGATCTTATCTTCTAGAATATTTAACTGAATTTAACTTTAGTATAGTTCGTTTGAATCGGTTTCGATGGTTAGTTTTTAGTTTGAAATCATTGACTCGCCGCGTCAAATAGTAATTTTTTGTCGGTTTATCAGAATATCACATCTTAAAATTTTGTTAAAGTTGACTTCTTCTCCCGTTGGAAAACTCCTCGAGGATCAGTTTAGCAAGCCCTTTCTCCACGTCTCGAGGTTGGGCAGCCGTTTTTCTCCGTTCCCTTAGGCCTTTCTACTACCAACTCTTTTGACTTAAAACTAAAATTCTTCTATCTTTTAAATACCCTGGTTTTTATGTTAAAATATCCTATCTAATGAGTTTATTTGTTTGCGCCGAATTACTTATTTTTCTTTATTGTATTTCCTTTTAATTAGTGAATATCCATTTAGTAGAGTTTCTTGATGTTGGCTATTCCTCCATACTTTGTGACGTCATGCGGGTTGGTTCCCCTTCTCTCGGTAACCGCATTTCCTGTTTCAAACCCATTTTTTTATTAATTAATTAATAATTTTTTTTTGCTACTCCAAGTTTTTCAAATTTGTTTCGATAGGGTTGTAGCAAGATTTGGTTGTTGTCCGATGAAAATTTATTATTGTTCACTTTACTGGTGTTTTCCTTTAAACAAGTTTTTTATCTTAAGGTTATTCGAAAGTTTTTTTGCTATGATGTTTATCACCTCTTCTGGAAACGAAGTTTTCTGTTTTCGGTTCCGTTCTGCGTCGCTCCGCTCTCCAGTTATAGCCAGCCTTTCGAAGTTCCGTGTTTCTCACCGAACGTTGTTGTGTTACAATCACCCAAAAACCTTTATAACATCTCTCGTTTGGTCTTACATATATTTATGACACATTTTGTATATAATACAATACTTGTCATTAAAATTCCAGCATAACCAAATATGAAAACTAATTTATTTAACCCGCACATTTTTTGTTGTTTATCTTTGAAACTTATGAATTATTTTTTCCAAACTTTATAGTAATAATGTATTATTTTAGTATCATTTATTCACATTATTATTATTAAATTTAATCTTGTTTTCTTCTTATTTGCAAAAAACTGCCCGGTAATTAAGTTCAGCGGGGTTTTTGGCTTAGAAAAAAATAACTATTTTCTTATTGGCTTCTGTCAATACTCTTTGATTTGTTTATTTTAAAACCATTGATTATTGTAGTTTTTAGTTTTTTCTCATCTTACGTTTTTGACTATAACTTTCATAATTTTAATTAGTTAAAATTTCTTTTAATACGTATGCAAATGTTACAACATTGTGAATTAGAATTTATAAAAGTATATTATACTGTATTAATTATACAAAAATGTTCCAATTTTTATAATATTCCAATTTGAGCCTGTTACTTCATGTTCAGAATGGTAACCAAGCAGGCCGGTTTTGCCTTTGCATTTGTAGTTTAACGCCATTGACCGTTAAAAAATCAATAATTTGTTGAAACATTCCTATCCGTTTCAGTATGTGTTTTCAAAATCTTTCAATGTATTTTGGCTAACTTTCTTCCTAATGAGATGTTCGTAAGATATTTACTTTTCTCAGTATGTCCTAGTTTGAGACAGGTTTATTCAGAGACTTTTTACTGAAAGTTAACTTGTTAAATGAGATAACTAAGAGAATGGAAACAAATTGTGTTTGGCTATCTCCATTAACAATATGTTTATGTAATTTTATACTGTTTTAAGTTATTTGAGGTTTCTAAACATTTAAAATAGTAATGCACATTGCCATATGTTTATAGAAACGGATATTATTTATATCGAACTATTATTGACTTTATATTTGGTATTAAAGGCATTAAAATTTAGGCTGAAAAATATGTTTTGTCTGTTAATTACACCAATGTGACTATTTAATGAAATGACTTGCACATTGTGATGTCATAGTTGATGTTTAGTGACCATTGAAAAATATGATACAATTTATGAATTGTTAGAAAACATTATTTACTTTGATTTAGGTACACTAATTAAGAGTTCAATTTCAAAATTAATGTAATTTTGATAACCACTACATTTGTATGTATCTACTGAATTTTCGGATATAATTTGAATGAATAAAGTTTTGTTATTAGCTGGAATGGATATAATATAATACTAAGAAGCCAAGTAAAGCGACCATTGTTATGAATTGAATAGAAGACTAAACCAGATATTATTAGTTTATTGTGGTGGTAGCTGTGGAGGGTGGCACGAAGCCAATTTAATAGAACTGGTTAAATAGATCCAAGGTAAGCTTTGTATAAGTTAATCAATTGTAGAAAACCTATTCTAATATTAAAACGATTTGTCTCCTCACTACATATAGTTCCCCTAAAACTAAGACGTATAATGAATGTTTATTAAAATTTTAAATTTACTGGCTGAACTACAAACATCTTTTTGTAGTTACAATATTTATGACCTTGTAATTGCAATAGAACCTGAAATAAGTTTGTTTGTGTTTGCCTTACTGGACTGGAATTATATTAATATAAATACCTTTTTGGAGTTTCTGCTCGCAGTCCTTTTTGGTCACAGTTTAAATGATGACGCGTTTCGCCTATTTTTCAGGCATTTTCGAATCACATTATGCCTTACATCACAATTTGTGTTTTATGTACATATGTTTTAAATGTGTTAGTGTGTTTTTTAGTAATTGACGAGCATTATATATATGCTATAAAAACTTTGAATTAATGTGATTCGAAAATGCCTGAAAAATAGGCGAAACGCGTCATCATTTAAACTGTGACCAAAATGGACTGCGAGCAGAAACTACAAAAAGGTATTTATATTAATACTAAAATAAGTTTTTCATAAATTGTATCCTAAATTGTATAAAAAAAAACACAAAATAATGTTTTATACAAATTAACAGATTGATTGTTTTATAATAGTTTTTTCGGTAATAAATAATTTTAATTTTTTATTAAAAAGTATCTGTAACTTAATTATAAGTTTTATCAGGCACACTCCACGTTGTTTTGAGATTGACTTAAACAATTTCATTTTATACTTTTACTTACTCCAGGTTAGAGTCTTTCTTTTAAGAAAATATAATTTTTCTCAGGAAACCTGTGCTGACAGAAACTAGAAAACAAGTTTTAAACAGTTATCCGAAACTTAAACTCGTAATCTAGTTACGCAATGATCACTGAACGCTCGTTCATTTATAATTTCTTAAATCTAACTATAACCTGTTAAAGAGTTTACGAATATATGCATAAGAAATACTTTGCTTCAGTCTGGTTCTTGCATTTTTAACGCAATGTTTACATTTAAAGTAAATTAACATTTGTTTTACTTACTTTCCTTTACTTTCTTGTTCTAAATTCTTCTGTTTTCTTGCTCATCGAGTCTGAATCTGTTGATGGCATAATATTTTACTTATGGATTTGAGTTGATCTATTTAAATATTACCAAGCAACATACACATTGTATTCCTACCTTGTACTATGCCATGGTGCTACGGTTACTGCAGAAACTTTGGTACTGTCTTTGTGCACAAACGACTCCCGATTGACCCAAACACTATCTACAGTACCAATATTAAACTACACGTACAAAATGTATACAGTAATGTAAACAGTCCCACTTAGAATTAAACTTCGACTGTTTAAAACTTATGGTTTAATAAGTTGTAAATTTATTGAAGATAACTAAATTACAAGTGAAAAATAAAGACCAGGAAAAAATACAAGTGTTGGTGAATCGATAGTATGCAACCAATAATTTTAATTCTATTTTATAAACAATTTCGACTTAAAAATATACATTTAACATAGTGCATCATTTATTGAACTATTATTTTATTCTCTATATAAAATTATTTTACTTTCAAGTTCATTTAAAACAATGTATTTTATTTATTATAAATATTGTTAAACTGATAAAAAAGAAAAATAGGAATGATAAGTAACATAATTTACCACCTTACTTTGTATCAAATAAAGTTTTAAAATTAAATCAAGTAGCATTTTATGAGGCAACAAAACAAACTTCCTCGTAAAAACATTGTAAAAAAAATAAAACAAATTCTTTAAATCCAAAATAAAATATTCCAAATGGATGCAACAATTATTTTACTACATTTAATGTCACTGATTTGAATAAAACCCTGAACCACAAAACAAGGAACAAAAACAATAACTAAATTGTAAGTTATGTTTAATAAGTTACCCTTATGTACATTTCGATGACATGGTCATCAACCTCAGAGGGTTTAAGATTTTGTTGATGACCATGTCATCGAAATGTACATAAGGGTAACGTATTAAACATAACTTACAATTTAGTTGTTTAATAAATAGTTGTTTATACAATTAATACAATTAATAGTTGTTTTGTTATTGTTTTTGTTCCTTGTTTTGTGGTTTTATTCAAATCAGTGTGATTTTGTCGCCACAGTGCTCTTTTATTTGTTTAATACATTTAATGTGTCATCATAATACTACTTTAATAAATGACGTAAAGGTTGTATCCATTCGATTTATTTCTTCAGTGCCTGATAAATATTCAAGAATGTATTCCGCTTGTTTAACTAAGGTAGCCTTCCAGCAACAAATTGTGATAAATAACAAAGTCTCCTCTTTCAACTGGAGACAAATTGTCTGCTAATGGTTACACATTTCGTCAATCAGTAACACAGACATTCAAAGCAATTATTTTGTTGTGGTCTATATCCTGATAGATGGTATCATTTATTCTACTGCAAGGAATTGGCAGGAAAGAGTTTACAAGAAAAGAATAGAACCCTCTACTATTTAAGACTTTTACATTTTTAAAGCCCAAGAACAGTGCCTGGCGTTTACAAGACGATTTGTTTATATTTTAAAATTTTAATATTATTAAACTTTACTAACCTACAAAATATATTCCTACTTTTAAACCTTAATTCTTCGGACTATTTGAACAATTCAATGAGAAAGTTTCGTTAGTGGCGTAAAAGCTGTATAGGACTCCAAGAGTTCATTACGGATTTATACTTTTCTAATCCGTTAGTTAAAGATATTCTGTATTAAATTTGCAGACCTTATTTATTAGATTTGTTGATGTATTTCTGCTTCTAATGTGGGAGAAGTGGTAATACTAATATGCATATACGAAAGATACTAACAGTAACTTATACAATTTGTGTACTATATTAAAAGACAACCTAGTTTATAAGTTATATAAAATGGGATTGTGGGAGTTGCGTTGAGATGGAGTGTGACGTATTGGCTTTGATTAGAAAAAAACATACAAGCCCATTGACATTTGAATATTGGGAAACCTTTCCACAAAATTATTGGACTTTTGAAGAAGATAACATTTCAACATTTAACAAGTAGCTAAAAACTGTTTTAAATGTAAATTCATTTTTATTTTGACCTTTCGTCTTTTAAATTAAGTTTTACATTTCCATGGCATCGTCTACTAAATTGCTAATCATTTTAAAGCATTTTTTTATGACTTCTATTATTTTAAATACAAAGAGTCACAAACCATTGAAGGAAAAGGTTGACAAGATACGATCGGGCACAGCTTTGTCTCTTTGTTAACTTTATGAAGAGACAAATTTCCCTCGGGTAAATAACTAATCAAGAGCGCAATCTGCAGACAAAGCTTTGTGAAACCTCCTTTTGCATTCAATTTTTTATTTGCAGTTATTTATTTGTTTATGATTTATCCCATACAACCATAAGCCGATAGTTCATCCTGCACATTTTAGTGTGATACATTACTGCCTACAATGTTTTTAAAATAATAAATATGACAGTGATTTTATAAAAATATTTGAAACTATTAAAAGGTTTAGTGAGAAGAATAAAAAAGAGAAACTGTAAAGATTTAAAAAACGTTGTTTTTTTCATTCGTAGCAAAGTATATATAAATAATCTTGCAAAATGGCAAAAATAATTAACCAAATATGTAGGTTACAAGACAAACATAAAGTAACTACAACATAAGTAATTTGACAATAACATTGAATTCTGTAATGACTTATAATGCTGTTTTGTACAAAATACCAATTTCAGTAATAAGATATTAACAAAATGAAAGGCAAGAGGTATTTTTCAATCTTGAACAGGTCCATTCCTACAAAAGCAATGGGCACTGATCGAATCAAGATTATATTAATGCCCTCGTGAACCTAAATGTGAAATGGAATTTTCCCGTAGGTAAATTCTGGTTTACTTTAGTTCTTCAAATAGTTGTTATTTAACTCTAGTGAGTGGTGGTGAACTTTTAACTTGTTACTCCATTTAGACTTTTGTAGCCATAGTTTTTTTGTCGTTTTGAGGTTAATAGCACTAATGGGCAAACTATTGGTATCTCAGATTTTAATTAATTATTTAAAGCTCAATCTCATAGTAATTTGACATAAAACAGTGTTAAAGAGTAAGGAAAGTAGACATCATGGTAGTAAAAATTAATCATTAATATCTTATATAAAATGCAATGTCCTGACTGATGATCAACTCAGAGCCGATTCTATTAAAGCTAGAGACTTGAAATTTGGAAGGTACATCCGTCCAATAATTTAGAGGCGTACTAAGAAAGGATTTTGCAAAATTTTGAATTTAAATGGTAGAAAATGCGAAAATTCATCCCTCCCATAAGCAGCCATATAACAGATGAAACAGCTGATTCGTATTTATTAATGTGTTATTCTGGTTACTATGGTGACTATTCCAAACTCTTTCAAAAAAAGTGTGTTGATTTTATAATAATAGGCCTAACCTAAAATTGTGTTAAACCTTTGGTCCAAATAAGCTGTTTTATTTATAATGTGTAACAATAATATAATGTTAAATTGTAATATTAGATGTTTTAATTATTATATTTCATAGGTTTTAAAGGCCTAACCTAAAATTGTACTAAACTATTGATTCAAATCAGTTGTTTTATTAATTATGTGTAACAATCATTAGGCCTATGTTGAATTACACGGGATACGAATTACAGGATGTTGAATTACACGGGATACGAATTACAGGCTTTCAAAGTTTCAAATTAAGCAATAGCGAAGCATTGCCGGGTCCACTAGTTAGATATATTATAGTTAGGACATATATATTGTTCTGTCATTTTAAATTACATCGTGTGGGTTACTTTGCACTACTAACACTAATAACACTAAAGTAACACTCTGGTGTACTTTGATGTAAAAGCAATAAATACAATTTCGTTATACCTGGCTTTAGTAATGAACTGGAAATCATTATCGGAAAACTCTTAAACTCTGAAGAGGTACAACTTTTAAACTAATTTTGAAAAATGTTATCTCGTTTCAAACAAATCATTTTATTTAATGTAAGCTTTGAAAGAAAAAGTAATCTTTGAAAATAAATCAACCGCGAGGAGTTTGATATCTTACCCGCCCCATTAACTTCATCCTGCATAAATTAAATTTTCTTTTCAACCGACAAGGTTACAAACTTAGATTTCACTGATTTTATCAAGTAGCTGTTGCCATTTAACTTGAGTTTTGCTATTTATTAAGAATAACATTTACATTAAATGGAAGTTGAATTAACCTTATATTAACACCTAACAAATTAATTTACATTTACATTTAATTTTGGATGTGGGAAAAGTTTACATTAAATAATACCTGTGTTTGTATCGAGTATAAAGGACTGAAAAGTAGCATTTGTTGACAAAATAACTCCTTGTGTATTAAAACTCAAGGATAAAACAATTTAAAAAATTTAAAAATGTATATAAACATTAACTGAACAACTCAATAATTTATGCAAGTGAATAATTTATGTATATAATACAAACTAAACTTTAGTAATTATGTAATTTCTCCTAAGTTAGTTAAAATATAGTCGATGGTTTTAGTTTTATTTAATTATTAAAATAATTTGAGATATTCCAAAACGGTAGTGTTTATAAAATTATATAAACTACACTTGATAACTAAATAAAAATTCTACAGGACAGTAAAAACTCTATGTTAATGACTATCCAAACAATTATGGGCACTCAATGCATCCACACAAAGCACAATAAATGCAGCTGATTACGTAATAGCTCAATTTTTGATTCACAAATGAATTGCTACTATACAATTTAAATTTCTTGATGTAGCAAGAAAATATTTAAACTTCTAAAGATTTACGTTTTAATAAAAATATATTTTTCCTTGCACTTCTTTCTCATCAATTTCAATAAAATAAATTTTTCTACCTGATAGATTTTTAAAGAGTTTTAGCTATTTTGATCCTAAGAAAAACAATTTTATTATTAAATAAATCGTATTATTAGTATTACTACTGTTAATAAAGTTCAAACTAATAAAAGGTTTTTATGAATGAATTATCTGTATTTAAACTAAAAGGGGAAAATATTAACAATCATTTGATTGTAATTTAAATATACAAAGTAGGTACACATTTTGCCTATTACACAAGCATTTATAAGCACTTTACTTTGCAATGGTTATATAGAGCTGGCATCGTATCACCAAGTAAAATTTAGTAAAAAAGGAACATGGGCAGCTGTGAATGAGTCGATCACACTACTTGGCGGGTGGTAAATGGTATTGCATGTATTTCCTACTCCTGGCAAACTGTGACTACTATCTTCATGTGCTTGGCTGCATGCAATATTGGCTTTATAAAATGTTTAGATGTGCACGTATAAATCGACTCCTGTTTTTTTTTTTTTTAGAGAATTTTGTTTTGTCATGCAGAGAAATCATTGTGTCAGTGAATGTAATTTCTGTGGCTTGCTATTTGTTTCGTATTTCGTGCCTTTCGCACAATCTAAACTATTTTGGCACTTGTCTTGTATTTGAACAAAACATATCATACATATCTGTCAAACATACCTGGAAATCTTGCATGGTGCAATAAAAACCCGCCATCAATAACAAATAAATGTGCACTTTTTCAGAACAGTGTTTTCAATAGATTTAAAGGCTTTGTAGAGAGATGACTTAGTTCCCTTCCTCTTGTCACTCTCATAAAACAAAGATGATGGTAAGGAACGTACTTCAGGAATTATTCCAATTCTTCTTTGGTAATGTTCATTTTTGAAACAGAGTGGTTGAGTTGATGGGAACTGGCTGACGTGAATATTGACTGCTCACTTCATCATAGTGAGGGTTTCACTTGATCGCTTCATTTGAATTGACTAGATCTGAAATCATCCCCAACAATGCGGTCCATGCTCTGAGTACCCAATTCCCTGGCCAAGTGATTGTAGATCCTATCATCTTTAACAATCCCTGTACTAATGTATATGAGTTGTGGAGTTTTTGGGAAAGATGGGTGTTACTCAAACCAATCCAACAACTTCTTCAAATCGTGACTTTAATCCTCGGGACTTGGCTGAACATGTTGTTCTGAGATACTGAAATTAACTCCACAGTAAACTTAAATTTTTGCACACACTTCTATGAGTGAAGACATTCCCGGCATCCATCTAAGCAAAAATACTTGGAGTTACCCCTCGTTGTTGAATTAATCCACCCTCCCTTTTCATGTACTTCATAACATTTTATTCAATAGTCATGTCACACATACAACAACATAAAACATAATTTGAATACAAACAAGTTTTCCTTCAGTATTAGATTTTTGTAACGAAACTGCAAGATTTTAAGGCATTAACATTAAAAATCACTCTACAAAGTGTATCACAACCTCAAGAAATGTAATCAAATCTATTACATCTCTGGTAATATCCAGATTTACTGGAGGCATTATTAAAATCTATATTCAATAGTATAATAAAAACATAACACTTTACTACTTTTGTGCCAATAAATTTGATCAGATTTTATTCAGTGTAGGTATAATCCGTTACGTTTCTAAATATTATATAGCTATGAACTGTAAGAAGCTAGTTACGAGTTTAACTTTGCTTAAACAAATAAGACGGAAGTATAAAAATTGGTAAAGTATGTATTATTGTTTATTATTTATCGGTATGAAATTTATAGGAAATTCAGTGACAATATCTACAAACTGTAACTTAACAATAAAGGTAATAACTGAGTCTATAAATACGCAATATCATAGTTTTTAATGTATTTATAAAACAAGTTTCAGTAATATCATAAAATAAAAAACACTTCAATGTTTTTATTTAATTAACTATAAACTAAAAACGGCATCTTATTTAATTTAGTCTAACGATTTAGTGCTTCAATCTATCACCAACATTTAGTTATCATGTGTCGTGGAATTACTTAAGACTTTATTGGTGAGTCAATAAGTCTAGGCCTAAATTTAGTTTTATTGTGTATTATTATTCTGTGTATGAGATTTATAGGAAATGCATTGTCAATATCAATGCCCAGAGAAAAGTCTTTAAAATGTAGGTGTTTCTTAATCCGGAATTGTCGTCTATAAAGAATGCATAAACAGAATTCAAATAAAGATTTTTTGTATTAAAGACTTAAATCGTTTTACAATGATAGGAGTTTATTATTCTATCAGTAAAATGATAATTATTTTTAAAACCATACATTTAAAATATTTGATTTCCCTTGTTGTACATTTTTTGTATTGTTAGTAATTGTATCTAAATATTATTACATTTATTAAATTAAATCAATAAATTTAAATTCCTTCAGAAGTGTTGCAATAAACATAGAAATGACACCCATTACAAATGTCACTGTATTTTTTGTTTTTGTTGGGGGGGGGGGGGGAACATCTTCGCTCAACAATGCTGTATTTACTTACATTCTTACATCAAATATGGTATAAAAAATGGTTTTAAATTAACCCACATTAATCAATGTTCTATACTATGTTCTGTATAGACTTCATTGACTATGTATTTTAAAAAAAGAATATAAAAGACTAAATATTTTTCGGTAGGTGATGAAGGTTGAAAGTGATGAATGTTTTCTCATTTTTACTGTTTAACATTATTACTGTTGCACTATCATAAAAAAGTGCTTTTTATAACACATTTTTTAAACATCTTGGTTCTATTTATAAGGGTGTTTATAAGGAGCTATATAATTGTACAAATCTTGGTTTATTACAATTAAATTAAAGGTATTTTTATATTTTATTTATTTTGTAATAAAAAAATCACCACTCATATTTAAATTATAATTTCCAATTACCAAAAAAGAAAAAATAACAGATTTAATGTATGAATGCATGTTCAGCGACAAATTGCTTGAGTATTCAAATAAAGCTTTGTAATTATTTAACATTAAACGATTATACATTTGGTTATTGCACTCTAAATCAGGCAACAGGTAAATTTTATGGACATTTTGTAATAGGCTACTAATGTAGTTGTATTTTACTCACACACATATATATATAAAATATATTCTGATTTTTTACGGATTAATTTAAATGACATGATTTTCAACTAGAGAATGATTATAATTTGTTTTCTAGAATATTTTACACCACAAACAAATCTGTATTTTTATTATATGGTATTCATGGAATACCTTGACCAAGATCACAGACTATAGAATTACTATATTAGTAATAGAGTAATTCTATAGTCTGTGCCAAGATCCATATATAACTGATGTGTGCAAGTTGGTTAACGTGTAAAACCGGTTTGAAGAAATATAATTCTCTATATAAATTTACTAAGGATATTAAATTTCTAAAAATAAATGTTCACCATTTTTTAAACTTTTTAAACAATTATTATTTTTGTGGTTTAATTTAAAGTACATACTTCTCAGAGAATTTTTTAAACTTTTTTTCTATTATATCATCACCAGAAGTGTTTTTGAGACATTTTCTTTTCTTAGTATATATACTTAACCCCTTAAGGTTGATTTGAAGTTGATATATTAATTTCATAGAATATTAACTTGTTAAAGCAACATAATTTTGTTTTTACTTAGTTAAAGTAATGAAACAAATTGTCCCGTTTCTTTCTAATTTATTTTGTAGGCCTACTCTTAAGAAATTTTGTTGAAACTATGTACAATTAAACAGTTACGAAAGTTTTGTAGTACATAAAAACCAAACAAAAAGATAATATAAATGTCACTCTTCCTGTATTAGTTATAATTCAAGCCAAGCCAAATTGTTTTTTGTAGGATTTTGAACTGTTTTGATAGGAGAAGGATTAATAAATAACTAAACATAGTGAAGTAGGAGCAGAAAGACGTATATCACGTGAAGTAAGGTTTAATGCTCCGCTGAGACAACTGAAGGTCAATCTGAGGTGGTGTTTATGGCGAGCTGTGATTTATTTATGTAATTTAGTCTGCGGTTGTCGTATATAGAGTGACTAGCTGAATACCGTGCTTTGCTACAGGATTTTTTTTAAATTTTTTGCATCACTATATTACATAACTTTAATATTTTCCTCTCAATTTCTTTCATCTTCAATTTCTCGTAAGTGATTTATTACATGTGTTTTTAATTAGGTTTTACTGGGCTCAAATACTATGCATATCAATCTATGTGTCCTATTTAGGCTTACATGATTAACTATGCGACAGTAAACGCAAAAGCAATGATTTTTGTCAGTTTGAGGTATATTTCACATCTATGAGTACATTTTATCTAAAATATTTTCCAATTTAGATGCAAATAATCAAAGTGCAAACGTATTTGCTCTCCTTTATACAACTTAAGAGTAATATATGACAAGTTTTAGGTATCTAGCTTCATAGTCTGTTTCCGGTTTCTAGAACTTTTTGGAACGGGAAGTTTTTTTGATGGAACATTCTAGAACATTGTCGAATCTTTTGGAATAGTCTATAACATTCCGGAACATTCTGGTCATTCTCGGCCATTTCGGCACTTTATTCCTAACTGCTTCACGTACTTCCCATAAGATTACCATTGGTGTGATACGCTTTTTTTATGCTTAGCTCCTAACTCAACCCCTGCCGTTCCAAAGCAAAACCTTCTGCATGGATGAAGGATGGAAGGCTACCATACCATATAAACCCCCTCCCCCCATGAAGTTGTGGCGGGGGGTTGCGGAGTTATTATAGTTCCACGAATTGAAAAACCAAATCTGACAAAAGATCTGAATTTCCCGGCACAAAAATCCGTTGCGTAGTGAGTTTTATAAAAATCTATCAATGTTTTCTCAACAATCCAAGTTTTCATTAATCATCGGCTGTGCGACCGAAGGTAAGCGCTATCAATTGTGTTTTCCATCAGTTTGCAAATAAACGCAATTATTAAAATTCAGTTTCGAATCCCATCCAGTCCCTCTTCCGTCCACCTGTGTTAAAGTTTTTATATTTCTCAGTTTATTTTACCTAAAATAATGGCTACATAAAGCCGAAATTGTCCCATTTTATCCCTAAGATGAAAATGATCAAAATTCAAATGATTTTTCTTTTTTTAATAAAAATTATGAATAATATGTACCAAATTTCAGCTATCTAACTTTATAGATATTAATAGAAATTAATTTTTATATGTAAGGGTTTTACTTCAAGTAACTTAGTCACACGTAACAAAAAATACGTTTGATTTGTTTTTTCTTAGTAAAATTTAAGAAATTGTAATAAATGTTAACTCTCTAGATTAAAGAAAAGTATGAGAATTATTATTTATTGTTTTACTGTTTTTTTTTCTTCAATATTCACCCTTAACGCAAGTAATCGAAATGCTAATGCATTAATCTTCCAATTTACCACTTAGGAAACAAATGTGTCAAACGACAGCTCTTTAACTTCATGGGAAGAATAACAATTTATTTTTTATATCTAGCTTGTAACAAAATGTACATAATTTCAGCTCCCTATCTTTAAGGAAAGTATAACAATTATTAATATTAATGGTTTTAGGAGTTATTACTACATTTTCCTCTCTTAGCAGAACGTGACAAAATGTAAAACTGTTTTCCTTTTACACTTATCTTGTAAGAAATAAATGTACAAAGTATAAGCTCTCTAGCTGTAAGGAAAGTATAAAAATTTATATTTATTGTTTTTTGGGGATGTTATCACATTTTCACCTCAAGCAGCTTATAACAAAATGTAAAACTGGTTTCCTACTTTTTGTATGATTGTACCTTGTTAGAAATAAATGTACCACATTTCAGCTATCTAGCTTTAAGGAAAGAATAAAAATAAAAATGTATTATTTTTAGAGGTAGTTATCATATTTTGACCCCTTTGCAGCACTTAACAAAATGTAAAACTTGTTTTTTGTATATGTATCTTGTAAGAAATAAATGTACAAAATATCAGATCTCTAGATTTAAGAAAAGTATAAAAATGCATACTTATTGTTTTTAGGGGTTGTTATCACAATTTTACTCTTTAGAAGAACTTGAAAATATGTAAAACTGGTTTATTTTTTATATGTAACTTGTAAGAAATAAATCTACAAACCATCAGTTATCTAGCTTTAGGAAATAATAAACATTTATATTTATTGTTTTTAGGGGTTTTTAGGAGTTTTTATTATATGTTCACCCCTTATTAGCACGTAACAAAATGTAAAACTAGTTTCTTCCTATATAGATGTATCTCGTAAGAAATAAATGTACAAAATATAAGCTCTATAGCTTTATGGAAAGAATAAAATAAAATTGTTATTGTTTTTAAGGGTTGTTATTACATTTTCACCCCTTGACAGAACGTGACAAAATGTAAAATTGGTTTATTTTTTTATTTATCTTGTAAGAAGATAAATTTTGAGCCATAATTTTGCGTTTTCTCTCATTTGACTGACGATAACTTAAAAACGGATTGAGATATTCGAAAATGGACCTGACCATCGTTAGTTTCGTCAAATGTTACATTAAAATCATGTATCACATGACTACCTTCCCATTTAAAAAAATTAAGTTAATTCCAAGATAGCGGAAAAAATTTCAAACTCACCAAAAAGTGGTTTTTTAAGATTGTGAATAACTTATTTTATTTCTATCTCATAAGACTCGTACATTTATAAATATTTATTTAAATCTCACATATATGTTACAATACAGTTAAACTTTGAGGTTGGCGATTGAGAAGGAAATATCTTTTACGAATAATATGATTTATTTATATTATTATAATGTGAGTATATTTGAATATTGTTACTCAAAGATGACTGACAACGACTACTATGCTGTTGAAAAGTGTTTTATCAAAACTTATGTGTGAGAGAACTTGTGTTAGTATTATTACTCGTAAACATATAACTTTCTTGCTTATAAAAATATGCAATATTTCAGAAGGATTTGCCATTTGAGAAAAACGAAAAGGCAGAAATACTATTTTCTTGTTATTATTTAATGAGTTAAATTAAGTACAACTTTGTATGTGTTCCTTCAGTAGTCTGTGACCGTGCTTCCCACCGATCTGTGTTTGCTTGCTTTACAAACTTGATCACGTTTCCAATATTGACCGCTAATATAAACACACGATCTCGTGGTTGAATATGTTTGCTTCTGCCATGTTCGTAATGTTATTACCTTTTACTAAATCAGGAACAGCCTTACAATCGGTTTCTAAATCTTGGATCTTTAGATTTACTACATAAATTTGTGTGGATTTTTATTAGCACTTGAACTTTATTATTTCATTATATCTATTAACACCTCTATTAAAATTACAAATTTATAAAATAAAATGTTTACAATCATGTTACATTTACAAAAGTAATTATTTCTTACCATTATTGCAAAGTACTAAAATACAGAAAATAAAATAAGATTGAAA
>JAGFPH010015569.1:6569-20940 GCA_018207615.1 Philaenus spumarius | reverse complement strand
ACACTTTCAAATAGCTTTCGTGATTATTACTGATAGATCTGGCAACTTTGTCATTTAGCTTTTATGATTAATGTTGATAGATCTGGCAACACTGTCAGTTAGCTTTTATGTTTAATGTTGATAGATCTGGCAACACTTTCAAATAGCTTCCGTTATTATTACTGATAGATCTGGCAAGGCTGTCATTTAGCTTTTATGTTTAATGTTGATAGATCTGGCAACACTGTCAGTTAGCAGCTTTCGTGGTTAATGTTGATAGATCTGGCAACTCTGTCATTTAGCTTTTATGATTAATGCTGATAGATCTGGCAACACTGTCAGTTAGCTTCCGTAAGTTTGTTGATAGATCTGGAAATATTGTCAGTTAGCTTTCGTGATTATCGTTGTTGTCATAGTAGACAAGAGGTATGCAAATAAAACAAGGTTAAATCAGATATTTATCATCATCCAAAGAAGTTGAAATAGAAGTAACCCTGGGCCATTGCCCAATCAATGTAGTCATTGCCCTGGGTCTGTCGAGTAGCGCCGAGTTTTTGTTTAATTGTATTACGTTTGAAATGAATTAATTAACTATTTCCTAAACAAACTTGGAAAGTGTTCGTTATTTTTTACACGGGTGAAAACGTATAGAACACCTAGTGGTAAATATTCTGATAGAAGGCTTGCCGGCAATACACTAAATTGGAATTATTCGAGCGAATCTAAGTCAACATTTTTTTTTCTTTTCGCCAACATTAGGTTCAGTGAAGCATGACTATTACTGACCACAAGTAGAAGTAGGAGGCAGTGACAAGGAGAACGACCAACCCACAACCTCGGCCTTCGAGTTGGAGATCATTGTAGCTGTGGCATATACGCTTTAGTAAAGTTCAAACTGACATATTACGCATGCGTCACCTTTGCACTGAGTGAAAGGGGAATACAATTTACTAAATAGCCGTTTTTTTACATGTACTGCAATAGTTATTTTTAGATTATTGGAACTGTATAAAGAGGTACTCTCGGAAATTGCTAACTCAGTACTCTTTACCTAAACAACCTGATTTATCCTCACGTGAAATAATCCAGCCTAATCACATTTTACTAGACATAAACTTAACAAATCCTTCCAATTGTAGCTAGTTTTGCCTGATCTAACCTTACTCGTCCTACCCAAATTCATAAAATCCTTAACTCAACCAAAGAAATTAATTCCAACATAATCTAACTAACTTAACTAAATAAATCTATGTAAATGAACTCAATCGAATCCTTTCCATACTAACCTAACCAAACATAATCAAATTCAACCTAACATAACGAAACATAAATCAAAGCTAACCAATTCCGCCCAAATCTGTACCAGCTGAATATAATCTAACCTAACATAATTAAAAGAAACACGACTAATTAAAAACCAAACCCGTCCAAACCTATAGGGTTAACCGAATATAATCCAACCTAACCTAATAAGAAGAAATATGATTAATTTAAAACCTAACCTATCCTAACCAAATCTGTCCAATCATATTCTAACCAAATATAATCTAACCTAACTTAATTACTAACCTAACCAAACAATATCAAATCAAACGTAACCTAACAAAACATAATTCAAGCTAAATAAAATTAACTCGACCATACCTGATCTATTACTTTCTCACTATACTATAGTATAGAGAAAGTATAGTGATCGCAAAAAAAATCGATGTTGAGATTTTTGTGGAAATATCCGTTTTGGGACCCCCTGAGTCCAAAAAAGTGGTTTTTACAAAATGTCTGTATGTCTGTATGTATGTCTGTATGTATGTCTGTATGTCTGTATGTATACAAAGCTAGAGAGAAAACTATTCGATCGATTTCAACCAAATTTGCACCAGACATGTCCAGTACGCCTGTATAGATGCACGAAAAAGGGTTTTGAACAATTTTGAAAAACAACCGCCTTTTTGGCCAAAAAACCCCCAAAAATCAGTTATTATTTTTTTATAAAAAAACGGCTCTAACGATTTTGATAAAATTTGGCTTATTTGTAGCCTTTAATGTGCCCTACCATATACAAAAACCCGCATCTTTCTAAAAATTCTCGTTTAGCTAATAATAATAATAATAACAGATTTTGGGGGGTTTTTTGGCCATAAAGGGGGTTGTTTTTCAAAAATTTTCAAAACCTTTTTATGTGCATCTATAAAGACCTAATTCACGTGTTTGGTGCAAATTTGTTCGAAATCGATCGAATAGTTTTCTCTCTAGCTAATAATAATAATATTTATTAGTTAATCGCCTACTTTAATAAAAGTATACAAAGCTAGAGAGAAAACTATTCGATCGATTTCAACCAAATTTGCACCAGACATGTACAGTACGCCTGTATAGATGCACGAAAAAGGGTTTTAAACAATTTTGAAAAACAACCCATTTTTGGCCAAAAAACCCCCAAAAAATCAGTTATTATTTTTTTATTAAAAAACGGCTCTAACGATTTTGATAAAATTTGTCTTGTTTGTAGGGTTTAATGTGCCCTACCATATACAGAAACCCGCATATTTCTAAAAATTCTCGTTTAGCTAATAATAATAATAATAATAATAATAACTGTTTTTTGGGGTTTTTTGGCCATAAAGCGGGTTGTTTAAAAAAAAATCAAAACCATTTTACGTGCATCTATGAAGACCTAATTGACGTGTTTGGTGCAAATTTTTTCGAAATCGATCGAATAGTTTTCTCTCTAGATAATAATAATAATATTTATTAGTTTTAATCTCCAACTTTAATAAAAAAACTCTCCTACACCACCCTACAAGTCACAGTGAATCTGTTTAGTAATTTAAATGTATTTGTGAGAAAGTATGTGCCAGTTCCTGGTACCGTTTATTTTTGAAATACAAGGATATCATTCAGTTTAACGATTTTGGTTGCTACGTTATGATCTTGTAGAGTTGAAACTCAATAAATATTCAACAACTAAAGGATTAAAAAGAAAAAAAAACATTTCAGCGAATAATTATTCAAATTTGATTCAGTTTAATTTTTAATGTTCTCTACTTGGTAAGAGAAATCTTACGTAGGCTAAACTCATAGTGGGCAGAGTTTGAACTATGGAAAAACAAAAATGGACATGGCTTAACGTAGGCTTATGTTGTTGTGTAGGATAAGAATCTTTGAAAATATTTATTATTTTATGAAAATAATTAATTTACACTTTTATATAAACAATTGATTCGACAAATAGAAGTGAATTTTATTTGTAAAAATTTAAACGGCATTCCTAAAGCATTTAAAAGTACAATACCAACGTAAAATGTGTCGGGGTACTTTCGCTGGGAACACTGTTAAATATTTTTCTAAATATTAGACATAAAAATGGCAACAAAACTCTAAGACAGTTTTTCAACCTCAGATTTTGTTTACAAGAAAGATTTTACATGTCCTTTTAGTTAAACAATACAATTATAATTTTCGATCAAGTGTATAAAACTGCTAACTAGGGGCTCCGCCTGTGCTCGCTTCGCTCACCAACCCCCGCGGTGACTCATGGCGAAGCCAATGAATACATATTACTGTATACTCTAACATTTTTACGGAAATGATGATTGATTAGGACAGAGGCTCTTGGATCTAAGTTGGTGGGGTGGCTGTGACCTGTACATAATGTAAGACAGAGATCAAAATTGACACGGCCCATCCTCAATAATTCGAATTACGGTATCCGTTGTAACTTCACCATTTATACAGGGTGTTCCCAAATTATGTTTCCAGACTTCCACAAATTGTTCCTTTGGTCAAAACAAGAACAAAACTTCCAATAAACATAGGTCATAAAACTCTTCGTTTTCCAGATATCCGCCATTTTGTTTTTTGTACAAAATAATTCATATCTAGAGAACGGTTTGACGGATTGAGTTCAAACTTGGCATGAAGTTTAACCTAACAGTGATATACCTCAAGAAAAATAAACTATTAAATCCAATCATGCGTTTCAAAATGGCGGCCGTTTGAAAATTTCAAACCTAAATTACTCCAAACCCGTACATTTTACCAAAAAATGTCAAGACACCTTTTTTGTAGCCCTTTTGATTCCCTATCGTATGATGTAACTGTCAAAACAATCGGATGAAGGATAATAGCTAAGTAAAAGGTAATGGCATCAAATGTCCATACAATATTGTAGGACTACTGTGTTGGTATAGGATGCCGGGTTGAACAAACCAATTAGTACACATAACTTAACTGTTATCCTTCATCTGATTGTTTTGACAGTTACACCATCCGATAGGGAATCAAAAGGGCTACAAAAAAGATGTCTTGACAATTTTCGTTAAAATGTACGGTTTTGGGGTAAATTAGGTTTGAAATTTTCAAACAGCCGCCATTTTGAAACGCATGATTGGGTTTAATCGTTTATTTTTCTTGAGGTAAATCACTGTTAGGTTAAATTTCATGCCAAGTTTGAACTCAATCAGTCAAACCGTTCTCTAGATATGAATTATTTTGTACAAAAAACAAAATGGCGGATATCTAGGAAACTAAGCGCTTTAGGACCTATGTTTATTGGAAGTTTTGTTCTTGTTTTGACCAAAGGAAACATTTGTGGAAGTCTGGAAACATAATTTGGGAACACCCTGTATATAAATAATCAACATTTCAAACCAAGTTTGATATTTCCAAATAAAGGGACAATGTAATAATTGAAAGTGTTGCCAAAATTACCCAAAGACGGACACCCTATTAGACCACTCGTTAATTTTGCTTGTGCACCTACTTATGAGCTATCAAAAATATTGGATAAAATAATAAGAAATAACAAAACTTTTCTTTAATAGGCAGCTTGGACCTTATCCATAAATTACAAAACGAAACAATAGATCCGAATAACACCCTTGTATCATTTGATATAGTTAACGTATACACCAATGTCCCATTGGACGAAACCCTCAACATTTTGAAAAATAATATACTGGAGCACAACACAATGGACACCGAAATGTTGGACGAAATGATAAAACTTTTAACAATTTGTTTAAGAAAAAATTATTTTGAATTCAACAACATGTGTTATATCCAAAAGACAGGATTAGCTATGGGCTCACCATTCTCAAGTATTTTAGCTGAGATATTCTTCAATCACATCGAGCAGGAATTCATCATGAACACAAGTAACCCATTACATACAACATAACATACCATAGATACGTCGACGATACTTTCTGCATTTTTAAAGGAACTACAAGACAGAAGAACATGTTCAAAAACTACTTGAATAAATTACACCCCTCGCTCAAATTCACATGTGAAATAGAAACCAACAATAGTTTGAATTACCTCGACCTAAGCATAACCAAAGCCAACAATACGTTGGAATACAAAGTTTACAGAAAACCCACCCAAACAAACCACACCCTACACGCCTCATCCAACCACCCACACAACCAAAAAATGTCCGCTTACAATTGCCTCGTACATAGAGTCCTAATGATACCAATAAAAAAAACTGATTTCAATCAGGAAATTAAAATAACCAAACAGATTGCCACAGTTAACGGCTTCGACCATACACTAATAGACCGAATCATAACGAATAATAATAATAATAAACAAACAGTACAGGAAAAACCAAAGTATATAGGCATAAATTACCACGGAATATTGGATAATGTTGCTCAAAGAATATTAAAAAAAAAAAACAAGGATACAAACTAGCATTTAAAACTAATAATAACTTAAAAAAGGCACTTAAACCAAAGTTTAAAACGTACTGTCCTTACAATTCGAGCGGCATCTACAATTTAACTTGCGATGACTGCAATATGCACTACATCGGACAAACAGGACGATAATTCAAAACACGTTTTAAGGAACACATCCCCAATAGCAGAGCGCACAACCAATCCAAGTACGCAGAACATTTATTGGAAACTGGACATAAATATAGCAATATAAAAAAAACATGCACATTTTGAACACATGTTCCAAAGGACCGAATATGAACGTTTTAGAAGAATTCCATATTCATGCAGCTACTATTTCAAACCCAAACAGCCTATTAAATGAAAAAACACATTTTCATTCCAACAGTATTTTTGACATTGCTATCAGAGCTGACCCCCCCCCCCCCAACCAATACGATCCCCACCCCGTAATAACAACGCAATCAGTGCCGGTGTAGTGACAGACAGGAGTACATGTGGAAGCTTATAGTAATATATAAATGTAATTGTTGAATTTTTAGACCCGTGCGTTAGGATTTATGTATATTAAATTAATACTTGTTTCGTTTTTACTTTCTCCCCCTATACCATAGTATATGGAGAAAGTATTGTATTCGTCAAAATGTTCGATTTTGATTTTTTGGTGGAAATATCCGTTTTGGGTCCCCCTGAACCTAAAAAAGTGGTTTTCGGAGTGATGTCTGGGTGTGGGGGTGTGTCTATGTGTGTGTGTGTGGATGTTATTAGACCTAGAGCCTAAACCAGTCGTTCGATTTTGATGAAATTTGGTATAGAGGTACTAATCCACGGTATCTCCAGGCATTTTTTAATGTTTGTGATTTTTGTATTTTTAAGGGTAATTTTCCCATAAAAACCCTTAAAATAACGGAAAAATCTACTTTTCTCAAAAACGGCTCTAACGATTTTGATTAAATTATTATAGTTAATTAGGGACCTAAAGTACTATAAACTATAAAATTTTAATCAAAATCGTTCGAGCCGTTTTTGAGAAAAGTTGGTTTTCCGTTATTTTATGGATTTTTATGGGAAAACAGCTTTAATAAAAAATCACCTCTCCTACCCCACCCTACAAGTCGCAGCGAATCTGTTTAATAATTTAAATATGTTTGTGAGAAAGTATGTGCCAGTTCCTGGTACCGTTTATTTAAATTGTTTTGAGTAATGTTTGTTGTGTAAGAACTTAACGTGATATTTTGACGTGCATTAAAACAATGCTAATTATTGTTTTATGGATTTTTTTAAAGTGGCTTGAAAATGCCTGATCGAAAGGCGAAGCGTACGTTGTCTTATTAAATATAGAAACATTAAACAGGACTGTGAGCAGCACCAAAAGTGATACACAGGAATTTATGAAAAACAATGTAATATGTAACATCAGATGTTTGACTTAATAACACAAGCCTTTTTCGTTGATTTTTGTTTCTGTTTGCTTTTACCTAATTGAAAAAAACTATTAGTTGTGAAGAATGGCAATAAATATATAGTTTAGGTTCAATATAGGCCTAACTTAAAATTATGAAAAGTTTTGATCCAAATCAACGGTTATATTTATTTTATGTAACAACAACAGATGTGTGAATCGTTGTTTTTTGTTTGCTTTTATTTTGTAAACCTAACCTAAAACGTTGTTGGTTGTGCAGGATAATAAACTGATTATAAATTTGCTAAGTTGGTTGCTATGGTAATGAATGTAAATACATTCAACAAACATGTGTTGATAAGATATTGATCAGCTGTTCTTCTGTTATAGGGCTTTGAGTAAACCCTGTATTTTCACAACTTTTGCGTTTATAATCAAAATTTTGCAAAATCGTTTCTTGATATACGTCTATGACCCCTTAAGAATTCACCTTCAAATTTTCGTATTTGTATCTTAAGTAGTATACATATAGGTTTTAACTGGTAAGTAAAATTACGTGAAAATTTCTTGCCTATTTACCATGTATTAATCCAAAGCGTATCGAATCAAGTTGGTGGGGAAATACTGAAATTTAAAAATAATGTAAAAAAATGTTTAGGCCCATAAGTGTTTTAAAATTTACTACTTATCCATTTATAAAATAAATATCTCTGGTGGATTTACAGTATTGGTACACCTATCATATGTATTATCAATCTACTACCTATAAACGACCTGTTACCAATTACCTAATACCTGAGGATATACTTAAAAATAGCCATTGTCGATATACTCGTGGTTGTGTCGACGATTGTGGGTGTCGAAAAGAGAGGTTGTGATGTTCCACATTTTGCACAGTTTGCTTTGGCATTGACTATGCTAATTGTAAAGAAGTTGAAGAAGATGATATTGATTTCACACCTACTCCAAAGAAGTAAATAATGATTTAGATATTAGCTCAAGTAGTGAATATGCGAAGTATGAGAGCGAAGATGACACTGATATTCTAGAGGACCACAGTTATGCAAAAGAAATGTTTTTTTGCCGAAGTACACTGGCGAGGCGGGGCTTCTCTTATGAAAATACCAAGATATTCATTTTAAAAATAATTTACATTATATTATCTTTTGTTATTATTTGCAACAATACAAAATCAATATTATTTGTATAATTTAAAAAAATATTTTTATTAAATCTTTTATAATAGGCTACATTTCATATGCAAAATTTAATGAATTTATAAACATATTATTTATAAAATGCATGTTTTTTTTTAGAAATTCATGATTGTTGCAAAAAGATGCATATATAGGCTAAATATTATACTTTCATATATTATATAATTTAAAAACAATTTTTTTCTATAAAAATATAAACAATTTAGGTGATACACATTTACCTGTGCTACGATTTTTGAATTAAGGAAATATGTGATCAGCTGTAACGTACTAAAGCCTTTTCAACAATGTATTAAATGCTTGAATTATTATTTGAAAGTCAAGTCAGAAGTCCGGAAAAGTACAAGAAAATATAAAATTTATAAACATTCTATATTATAAGACATTTTTAGCTTTACAACTTTGCTTACCAATATGTAATTTTACATAAAAATACAAATTTCCGGAGATATTAAATGTTTTTTTGGGAAAAAACGCGAAGAGATGCATGTACATATTATATACTCTTGACTTAAATTTTCCGGGAAAACTAAAGAAAAATTTTAATTTATAAAAATGCTATCTTATCAGGTTTGGTGGTGTTTTACTATTTACCCTTGAAGTACAAACTATCCCCGACCCTTTTCCGTGCCTATCTCATTAGACCCAACAATTCTTGTAATACCGGTATGGCTATTTTTTCTTATTTATTTAATGCCTAAATGTTTTTTATTATTATTTACTTGTATTTAATAATAATGTCTGGTTGTAACTTACATAGAGCAGCAGTCGGGCCGCATAAGATGAAGTTGATTTAGCACGCAAAATAAGCAATGCCTAACCTATTTTTGTCTGCGATTAACTTGGAAATTGATGGTACGAATTACAAAACAATAAAATATATACAAAATAGATGTGTCCGCAACATAACTTATGCCGAGAGCAAGATATTCTAAATGTATTTAAATAATTGTAGACAATAAGGGTATACTATCATATATGAAGAATAACATTTAGTGCTTCATAGATTCTGAATTCAGATTTAATTTTTAATGGTGCCAACAATGGTATTTGATAGTTTTTATTGCTTAACAGAAATAAACTTTTTCGTTTTGAAATTTAAGGCCAGCAAACTCATATGGTATATGTTGAAAGTACAACAATTAAGTTATTCCACTTCATAAGAAGGGAATAGAGAAAATATTAGGTAACATTTACCTATTTCCATATTACCAGTTTTCAGAATGTATTTGAGAAGCTTTTCTTGAAGAGACTTATGAGCTACGTTCATACCTTTAAATTAATTTAAAAAAATCAGCTTATTTCTAAACTGAAATTCTGCAACTGATGCTTTTAATTTGTCAATTTGATTATAGTCCAAAGTCTCGATAAACAAGAAAATTTATCTTTATTAACCTTTCTAGGACTTTTGACTCGGTAGATAATAAATTATTAATTAATGCTGAATAAGTTGAAGTACATTGGTGTGGGAGGGACCCCTTTACCTATGATAAATACTTACCTGTCTAAATGGGCTCAATGTTACATCAAATCTAACTGTGAGTCTCACAAAAATCGGTTGTTGGTTCTTGTATTGTTTATTTTATATTTTATGTAAATGATCTTTGTTCATCTGTTTGTGTTGACAATCTTGTCCATTCATTATGCAGTTGATACAACAATGCAAACTAAGCGTCTATGTCCAGCTAGATGTCCGTATTTTATGAAAACTATTTAACGCTTAATTTGGATAAAACTAATTATATACATGATAAATTAAGAAATAAAAAAGTAAGGTTCAAAACTAGGACCTGTAAAATGTAGGATGACAACTTAATAGATGATGTTGATTCTATAAAATTCCTAGGTTTAGTCATTGATAAACCAACTAATTTGGAATTATCGCGTTGATTCTATTATTTGTAAAAAATATGATCAGGTACTAAGAAATCTAAGGCGTTTGTAGCCTTTCAACACATTTGACAGCTTACTGTTTATTCAATAGTTATTTATTCTTGAACTGTGGTATTATTTCATGGAGTGTTTCATCAGTACAGTAAGTGGAAAAGTTTTTTTTGAGAAACGATTAATACGACTTATTGCTTGAGAATAAATAACAAGTAGTCTATATATTTGTACTTCTGTTTTTTACAATGAAGTACAATTTAACTGTTGGGCCATACTAACCATTACTTTAAATAACTCAGGACATTGCTGAAATGCGTTTCGGGACGGAGGTATACATTTCCGTACCCATACATTTTTTTAGGAAATTATTTTTCATACTAAATTCAAGTGTCAAGCCGTTTTGAATAAAGAGGTGCATAATTATGGTACCAGATTAAAAAAATTTTACGACTAGACCAACACAGGCTGAACAAATATAGAAAGCTATCATTTGTAGCTCTACATATATTTATACTTCCTAAACGTTACAAAATATTCAAATTCCTAACATAATTAAAAATACCCTGAGACGGCTTTTGCTGTCTCAGTCTATTTACTTTTTGGAGTTTCTTAGCCACGCTGAATTTTAAGATCTTCACTTTGCTGTTTTAAATAATTTTACCGTTTTTAAAAACTGTATGTAGTCATTTATTTATTTGTTATGCTTTACTTATTTTACTGTAAATATTCATTAATTGTTTAAAATTTTTGATAATTTATATTGTTTTTATTGTGAAGTTTTAAAATTTGTTTATATGTCTATACTAATATTATAAAGAGGTAAAGTTTGTTTGTTTGTTTGTTTGTATGTAGGGGGGTAATCTCTGGCACTACTGAACCGATTGAAAAAATAGTTTTACTAATAAAAAGCTACACTATCTCTGAGTAACATAGGCTATAATTCATTTCGATAAAAACCTTTTTTAATTTAAATATTTATAAATTTAATCGGAAAAATTCTTAGGTTAGGCCTAGAATGATAAACCAACACATGTATTTACATTTATTACCATAGCAACCAATTGAATAAAATAACAGCTAATATATTTGCTCCAATATTTCCATTAACAGCTGATTTCAAAATTTGAAGCAATTATTTTTGTATTTCTAGCTTTTAGGTTAGGACTTTAAAGAGTAGACCTGAGCCTTGCTGGTTCTTTTAACCGTTATTATAACTGCTGTTATAAAATATATGAAATAATTTAAATTGAACATTTAACATTATTTACTATCTTAGTTTTGAGGTTACTATTAATCATAGGGACTACACCTTTATTATAAATAAAACATAATATATGTTTTTAGAAGGTTACTTTGGGGGTTGGCGTGCGGAGCACGCAGGGGTCTCCCCTAGTATTATATATATGTAAGTATGTTGTGTGCAAATGTATTGTCAACCACATTGAAAATAAGTCAAATGAAACCAAACAAGAAAATTTATTATCTCACAGCTACCGAGAGCAAGATTTTTTAAATGTATTGAAATATTTGTAGACAATATGGGTGGCTATAATATTTGAAGTAATAAATTTAGTGCTTAATGCTAAAATGCAGATTCTATTTTTAATCTTGTCAACTATTGTGTTCCAAATCTGTCTGGATATTGGTTTATATATCCTAACCATTATATAATCTACTCTAACCTAACCATATCAAATTTAACTAAATTTAACCTAACTCAACATAATTAAATCAAACCTAACTGTACATAATTTAACACCTAATGAGAACAATCATTACTAGGCTTACATCTATCCCAACTTAGGTGGTCAATAGATGGTTATTGTAATGTAGGTGCTGCAGGTTCCTCAGTCTTCATGTTTCCTCAACCTTTTTGAAAGTGGAGTGGTCGCGGTGGGGTAATTCGTTTTGCACGAACTTGTGTTCAAACAAGAATAATTTTAAATCTCAAAATTCACTCGCGTTACGTCTCGCACCCATGTAGGTCACTCCAACGCATTTTGGTTCTTTGAAAATGTTCTATTTATGCGTTTCTTTAAAATTCGATCGCTCACGCAGGCCTTGGCATAAGATCATAAACAAAACGGCTGATTGAGCTCACCAGTTTTAATAACGCATTGAAATTTTAGGTTAGACCAAAATGAAGACTAACAAACATTAAACACTTCAAGAACCCAATATTGATGAAATCTAACTGTTTTATTGTGTGTTCCAGGTAGGTGTAGCGGATTGGAATCAGTTTCAGTGCTGTTTTGAGTATGTATGTTTTATTAAACTCATAATAAAAGTAGTTTAAATTTAAGTATTAATAATTAAAACAATTAATTACACATACTTAATTAATGCGCATTAATTACACATACTTGTATCCAAATAAACGAACGTATCCATATCATTAACGTCCTTGACAATTCAATATCATTGCAACTATTTTGAAAGAATCCATATTGCTCTGTTTGTTAATTTCAATTACAATAATTCAACCACTATTGAATCTATTCCTACAAGCTGGGTGGAAAGTATGAAAACTGTTTACAATTTTGAAAATAAAGCAGATATGGAGAAATACGCAAGTGTACCTTCTCCGATACAAAATTTTCAGCCATTTTGAATTAAAATTTTTTCTCAGCGGAAAGCTGCCCGTGATTTCAGTTCGAAATTATAAGAGTAAATCAAAGTAAATGAATGCATATTTTATTGCTCCTTATATTTTTACATTTGTACAAAACATAATTATTATTCACACCTCATAAACTAAAAATTACAGAACAAATAGCTTTATTTACAAGAACTAATAATGTAGGGAAACAATTTAACTACCTCGATGTTTTAAAACATGTTTGAGGTTGTGAGTAAATAGAAAAAATTGTCAAGATAGAAAAAATATAGGCCTACAAATTTATGCCCAATCTGCCATGATAATGGACTCCTGCTTGTAGGAAAAACGCGGTCATCATACGAAACACAAAACATATTAATTTAATAGTGTTTTATTACGAAATAGACCTGCTTGTAAATGTTTAGTTAAATTAATGTTGAAAGCTAAGTCCATCATAGTAAACATTTAATATACATAGGCATATACATGATAAAACATGTTGCATTTCAACTTATACGAAAAAATTTTTTTTAATCAGATATTAAACACATAAAAACACTAGGCAACCAACTGCTACTTAAAAGTTCTAGATCTAACCGGCCGCCCTGCTGGTGGGGGAGAAAAGATTTCCAACTGCCAACAGGACAGCCAACGCCAACAGTAACTACTTTTACATATACCGCTATATCAAGAGCTCTGAGGGCCGCAAAAAATTCCGTCGAGGGCAGCATGCGGCCCGCGGAGGAGTGAGTACTTCTGCTCTATACGTTCTATCTGTATTGTTTTTAGGCGGGGAAATTGCTATTGTTTTTGTATTTTCTGCACATGATGTCGAAAAATAAAGTTTAAATAATGTTAAAGAAGTCGTTTTTAATTTTTAAATAGTGATAAACTATAGTTTAGTCATGTCCGAGTGCGTGTCGCAGCATTATAGGCCTACTATATTTTACGATGTCATGTTATAGTGTGCTCTCCTTGCAATGCTCTGGGTGTTTTAAAGTTATTTTTAGCTATAATTTAAATGTGGAGAAACAGCTGTTTGGTCAATATGCAAAGAATCGCATTTTTGCTTTTGAATAAAATTAGCTTTAAATTAAGACATCTCAATTTTAGGCATTTAAGAAAGATTTCTAAGAAAGTAGGCTACCTATTAAAGTCGTAACCATAAAAATTGTCTACTTATTTTTGTTTTGTTTGTATGGTCCCTGTACCCCAAACTAGTCAACTCAAGTTTATATCTATCACCTACGGTATATCACTTTTTATGCTGTAATATTGCACAATTTACATCCACACAGATACCGTAGGCTGAATGAATTTTGTTGATGGAATATCTCGGTCGTGTTTGTTAATATGCAAATCAAGCCAAAGAGGCAGAAATTGGGATTTTTGAAAATACTAAACCATTTACTATACCTTCATTAATATGAAAAATATTGCATCCGTTTAAAGTTATTACCTAAGAATATTACCAAAAAATGTGTTAAATAGATTTTTTGATGACACCAACAATTAGATCAAGGTGTGAACAAAATAGGGGTTGAAGGTAAAACAAATGTAAAACGTTCTTAGTAGAGGCAGTATTAAATCCGTTCATCGT
>JAGFPH010015568.1:0-20941 GCA_018207615.1 Philaenus spumarius | reverse complement strand
AGAGTTTAATTAAATTAACCGAGTGAAATGTTTTCTGAATTGTGGGACACACTTTGTCCAGATTATCTTAATAATAAACAAAATTTGTTTCTCAACAAACTTTTGGACTGTTATATAAAATTGAAGTGGGAAGCAGCCCAGCAGAAAGTGAGAAAACTAACGGGAACAGATGTATAGCTGCTTTTCACATTTTTCAAGCTAATACTTCACAATGTATTTTTACTCAATGTAATATGTAAGCTAAATATGTTTTCTATTGATGCTCACTTTTTCAATATCTTCAACTACAGATAAGTTGCTTTCTACATAGAAGTATAACTGGAATAAGTAAAGTAAAATGCAATTAAGTCAAAGTTCGCGCCTTCCCCTCCAGAGGTCTGCACAGTCTTCTTCCGTCCCTTCCCCAACCTGCATGCACATACAGCAACTCGTTTCAATATGAGTCATCGGCTTATAGTACAAGCAAAACAAAGTGACGGTTTTTGTAAGGAACAAACTTATAAACAGATTTCAAGTAGGCCTACTTTTAATTCGATTAGTTATTAGTATATTATAATTAGGGATAATTTATCAGTCTCATAATGAAAAAAATGTTACGTTATTTTTATGATAGGGGCTTCATCTCAACATTTTCAAAAAGGTCTCAAATTATATAGAAGTGTCTCATGTAATTTTTTTTAACTTTTAAGTTGAAATGTTTTTTAGTAATTTTTAAAATGTCTTTGGGGCCCCCTTGGTCGCGGGGCCATGGAGTGATCGATCCAACCACTCCGCCTTTAATGCAGCCTTGCTTACCGTTAACTTGGCAACAGACCTCAATTTAGTTAAGGGATATAATGGGGTCGGTCAATTTACAGATTTTGGTATAGGACTCTTTAGCTTGGCTTACTGATTCAATCTTTTATTGGCAGTAATATTGAGCCTGTAGAACTCTTTATAGAGTGGAAGCTTTATGTCAGTTTACCCATCCCATCAAAACTGACAACAGCTCGGAAAAGTTTTTGCACTCATAACAGGACATGGTCACTTCAGGAAACATTCAGCAACAGTAGGAGTCTTGGATGGTAACCAAAACTGTTGACTTTGGGAACAGGCCCAAGAGTCTGCAAGACATGTCATATTTGATTGTGGCATGCTGGACCACAGACACAGAAGGCGCTCTGGAATCCAGCAACTAGAGGACAAAGAAACACGGACTTGTTGGTGATAATCATGGACCTCACAAGTGATACAGGTTTTTAACCAGCTAAGGTCAGCAGTAAAGAGGCTAGGGTTACGCATAAAGAGTTACTTCCAGCGCAGAATTCCATCCAAAACCAATCATTTAATATAATCTAACCATCCCTCCAAATAAATATATCCATTAATGTATATGTGGCCATATCCGATTGCTAATTATATAAATATATTTATATATTTATAACTTTGATATTTATATATTTAAATAAATATAGCTCATGAGCATATTAATGTTAGTTTTTCTAAATGTAATTATAATAATTTGACAACGCAGCTGAACCGCTGAAATGAGTTGAGCAAAATTCCAAAATTAAGTTTATAGGCCTATGTTTTAAGGTTTCAACCAACAATTTGGGAAATAGGTTTATTCACAACTGTGCTGAATAGCTGCAAAATGCTTTGCATGCCCTTCCTCATATTGGGAGTATTTTCAATACATAAAGCATATTGTGTGCTTTGCACGCCATTCCGCATATTGGGACTATCTTCATTACACAATGCATTGCGTGCTTTGCATGCCATTCCACATATTGGGAGTATTTTAATACACCATGCATTGCGTGCTTCGTACCCCAACCCCCGTATTGGGAGTATTTTCAATACACAATGCATTATGTGCAATGCCAACCCCACAGCAAAAACCACCACATGGCTTTGAACCGGGTACTTTTATGGTATTTTACGTTTTGATCGATTTTGGGGGAGCCGAACGAGCTATAAGGTCGCGTAAAAAAACAAAATGTGCAGAATAACATCCTACATTTATATTTTTAGAAAAAACTCTAAAAAACATTTATTCTCATAGGAAAAATCTAAAAAGTAGTTACTTCCGGTCAAAAAACGTTCTTCCGGTTGTTGGATTTTTTTGGCTAACAAACTCGTCCGAGTGACATAGACAACTAACATGTGTACCAAATTGGACTTAAAATGCGGCTGCTAAAGTGCAAACACATATATACATGTGAAAGCAAAACACTATCGGGGTAAGGCAAAAAACCTGGGTGATTATCATCGCCAACGGGGAAAGTGAAGGAAACGTTATAAAAATACAGGGCGAATAACTGTATTTCATAGACTAACTTTATTTGAATCAATACCACATTATTATGGAAAGAAACTTTACAATAAGCTGCCTATTGAACTTAAAAATAATAATACCTTTTAAAAAAAGTAACTGATTATTTAATAAATAAGGCCTATTACAGTGTTAAGGATTATTTTGTAATGTAGATGTATACAAACAAAACAAACACATAGCTGTGTGTGGTAGTATTTTAAACTTGACAGTGTCACCTGTTTGCCAGCTCTTGCTGGCTTTGTAAAATGTATTTGTGACAGTAAAGGAATTTGACTTTTAAAATAGGAAGGCAAAAAACAAAAATTAACAGTGACAGAAAGTCAGAGCTTGTGAATTAATCAGCCGACTTGTTCAGGAAATTATAATAATAACAATTTACTGAAAAGAGAAATTGTATTGATTTGTCATTAAATAAGATATTACTATTATCATTTAAAACACTTATTGTTTTCCCATTGATAAATTATACATTATTCAATTTGTAATGTGGAATAAAATATTATATTACGGTATTAATAAATATTTGTTTTTTTGCAGAGTATTAATTTTCGAGATCACATATGTGAAGGTAATTGGTACAACTGTTCAAAAACATTCAAGAGCAGTTTCAGAATTATTTTGGAGCGAACTAAGAGACCAATTGTATTCAAAGCTGCCAATATACTACCTGTCACGATCGCATCCTTTATTATGGTAGTGTATATAATATGGTATTGGTCATGTGAGTCCATTCAATCTCTGAACTAGATGAGCTATTTTAACACAATAATTTTATCACACGGATTTAGATAAGTGCAGCTCAAATTATTATAATGATTACAAAAATATGTCTTTTGTTGATTTGCTATTTACAAATAATAATTCTGAATTGTTAAATATACAGTAAGTAGGACGAGTTCCGGTTTATCCGGGGTATCCTGACACAGTACTGTATTAAAAAAGTATGAAATTGCCGATATAGGCTGCAGCATGTAGCAAGTTTCTGACACAACAGCATGTAGTGTGGTAATGGCAAATTGCTATTAACGGTGGCATGAAATAGCGGCAACCAACAGCAAAAGTGTCTTTAAACAAAAGGCTTAGAAAAACTTCTTAACAGCAAGTTTTAATTCAAATCTGTACATTTTTCTTTGCTTTTAAAATCATTTTATGTCATTGTAAAGTACATTGTTAATATTGTACAGTATTTAAATAATCAACCGATTACCCCGGTCTATAAATAGCTTGATTTACTGCGGTCCTACTGTACCGTTTGATGTACCGGTATGTAACTAAAACTGATGGTAAAAATGTACAGATTATACATTTTAATGGTTTTCTTTCGCTTTTTACCTCTCTTGAAAGTGTTGTTGCATTTTGTGATGAAATATTGTCAACTTCAACACATCAACATGTAACTCAATTTACTGATTTAGGCATCCAAACAAAACCTCGAAAGGGAAAACATGTTCCAGTTTAACATAAACTTACGAGTAAATAAACTTATTTTGCACTGCAAAGTCTAAAATGTCTAACTCTAACCCACAATCGATTCTATATTTTAAACGGGAAACTAGAGTATGCTTTTAACTACATATAAAATATGATTTATCCAATTGAATTGGAATTCTAAATAACTGGTTGTTATATTTTTCTATGGCGATTATATAGCCACTTTGCAACACATTTTTATTAAAAATAGGTGAAATGATAGGCCCATCATGTTATATTGCATAAGTTTTGTAAGAGCATGTAAAATCTAAAAGAAGTAAAAACAATTTTCGACTGGCCTAGGCGCCATAAAGAACACTAAAGTTCCTAAAAAAAATTTGAGGACAGTTTTTTTCTAAATTTTGTGTTGAACCAAATTGTATAATTTAAGGGGATTTTATAGTAAATAATTTTGTTACGTAACAATCACTAAAAAGAAGAGCAATCTTGAAAATGCTATGAAATAGGTTTGTGCGCTATTCACAAAAATGTATATGAAATTAATTACTGTAGTTAAAAAATTACAGAATCTGGTAGATTGCAATTTTAGCTTTATAATAACAAATTTAAATTTGCTTGGAATGTTGATAATTGAGGCATTCCACCACAGCAACAAAATCTTACCGTCGATTATTGATTACCAAAGTTCCAGGGTTAAAATGGATGTCAAACTCTAAACATTTTGATGAAATTTACCATAATTTTTTTAAATCAACTTGAATTTTTTTGTATACATACTGTACAGGAATAATATTCAAAATAATATTCAAGAAAATATATAGGACGTTGTTAATAAATTGGTCCTTTCCATTTTTTTATATATCCTACCAAGCTCTAAACTCAGTGTTTCTTTCTTTCAGTGTTTAAAAGCTGCTTTTTCATACTTCAACTTGCTTCTGGCTTTGAAAAATCGTTCGACTGTAGATGCATCATAGATAAGCATGTACGGCACTAGCTAATTGTGATCAGAGGATTATCATATTTTGAAATAGCATGCACACATGTATGCAAATTGTGTTTAATTTATTTCTGTATTTTTATATTAATACAATACACTAATATTAGTACAGTGATGTATCATATTAGTTGTAGGCCTACATTGTTTTTAATCTGAACTTTATAAAGCATAGAATACATGTTTTAAAAGTAAGTTAAACTATTGAAGTGAGGTTACTTTTTTTCAATCCTAGAAAGGGGCTCTTTATTTTATACAAGGATAAATAATGGGATTTAGAAAAATAGTATATTTTTTGCGTTTTTGTTGATTGTTACTATAGCAAAGAGTTATTAAATATTACTATTTTTAGGCCACTAGTACATTAAGAAAGATTGTCATGATTATAATTTATTTCAGATAAATCTAAACTTAATGGGATTTAACAAAGAACTTCAAGTTCATACAAACAAACTATTAGCCCTTCCATAGTTCATGCATTAGTAACAAAACTTTGATGAGAAAGCTAACCGATGTTCAATTCACCTACTATGAGGATTATGAATAAACCATAATCGTAGCACTACACACACTCTGTTATATCCCAAAACATTTTCATGTAGGTTAGAACAATATTAATATTGTATGTAAAAATATATGGACTTCCTGAATTCAAACTTGCACAAGCTTTCTATGGGCATTTAAACTACAGGAGGAGGAAATAGAGTGGCCGACAGGTTAAATAGTCCAGCCTGAACTTCCAACATAGTTTTGTTCAAACCTAGTTACTGGCCATCTATTTACTTAAGCTCAGTGGCGGCGATAAGAACCCGCACCCCCCCCCCCCCCCCAAGTATGTTCAAAAACCATTATTACTACTGACGAGTGAACGGGTTCATTTATTCATTAACCGAGGCATATGACCCGACATTTCCTTTACTGCACGAACGCCATGATAAATAGTTTTCGGCCTAAAGGATAACCGATATAAAATAAAATATACAATTTTTGTATACGTTATTCTTACACTCGCGCTAAAAGGACGAATCAAAAACCTACTACTGAGACATGAGATAATTATTACAGAATATGTTAAATATTAATTAAAGTAAATTCAATAAGTTAAATAATTTATATTTCATACAAAGAAATAAATGTATTGTTAGCCTAATAGTACGATTTAAACTGGTCTAAAACTCTCTTATTGGTTTTAACTAATTTTTGTCATAAAAAAGTATAGTAATAAGGTTTGTATTCCTCTTAAATGTAGCAGTAATAGTAATAATGAGATTAGATAATTATTTTAACAAATAAATTAGTATTATTAGAAAAATCCAAGTGATTATGTTTTCACGGCCGTAAATATGTCACTTATTATCAATTTATATAAGATTATGAACTTACCAAAAATCCATTCTGCACGGGTCACTTTCTAGTATATACTTTTCGGATTACCTCGTGTCCTTTGTTTATCCAGTGCCAATGCTTTAAACTGAGTATTTTGTAGTTTTGTTCATTGTATGGTAATCGTTTATAAGTTATTTAGGTAATTTAACAACTATTTACACAATCACTAGATCACTTAATATTAAAATAAATTATGGTTGAATAATTTAAATACTGTCAGTAGAGATAGTTTATCATAGTTTTACAGCCACATACACACTGAGTATGTTATTGAAGTTGGCCTAATCTGCGTTTTTTCAAAAGAAGAAACTCTTCCACAATTTTATTTACATTAATTTCTCGTGTTTCCTGTTGTTCAATACTGAGGATCGCCAGATCACTAAGTCTTGATTGACTCATAGAACTTCTAAAATAATTCTTGATAAGCTTTAATTTTGAAAAGCATCTTTCTGCTCTCTAAAAAATAATGGTTATTGCAATTTTGGATGCACAACCATGTCTGTAGACATTTAGCTTATTTTAATAATTTTTTGACAATACTTATTTAAAAACCCGGTCAAGGCTCGCGGGCCCCCCAGCTCGAGGGACCCCCGCCCTGCGGGCTTGCTATCACCGCCACTGCTTATGCTGTATACTGTCTCCCCTTCTTCATAACTGCTAGAGTCTAACTTTCATAAAGGCATCAAGGGAAAACTAATTTACATAGTCCATTCCTTAATCCATTATGTTCTTTAACCCTAGAACTGGTCATTATATTTGTCTAGAATGTTAGGGCGATTGTAACCATTTTGCAACATAATATGTTCATAAAAATTATAAAAAATTTTAAATAAATGGAAAAGTATTATGTTATTATACCATACCATAGGTTTTTGTAATATGATTTAGAAGCAAGTAAAAACAATAAAGAAAACAAATTTTAAGTTTTTTCATCAAAATATTTGCTTTATTCTTTTTTTACAAAATATTTGACTGACCAAAGAGATCACTATAAAGTTCCTACAATAAATTTGAGATAACAGTCTTTTTCCAAATTGTATGTTGAACCAAAAATTTCTAATTTCTAAGGATTATTATTGTTATAGTAAATAATTGTTACGTCACAATAACTTAAGTAGGGTAACCTTGGAAACACTATGAAATAGGATTGTGCTCTAAACAACTACGAAAATGTATATGAAATAAATTATTTAAATACCGACAGAATCTGGTAGTTTAGAATTGCAGCTTCACAACAAATCTAAATTTGCTTAGATAGGCCAGTATTTAACTGTTATTCTACCCATGACGATATTTTTTAACGTTGATAATCGACTCATACCACCACAGCAAAAGTTTGACCATTGATTATCAACGTTTACCAGCACCACAGTTAACCTTCTAGAAGATGTTGACCACATTCATAATGGCTCTCAATGAGACCAATTTGAGTTTGGAATGTTAATTGTCATGACTAAACATGCATGATAATTGTCACAATGAAACTGTGATGTAATGATCTTTATAATCAATTTTGTTTACGCAAAAAACTGGTGAAGTCATCATCACCATGTAATTTAAAAATCAGAACAAAAAAAATTATAACAATTAAAAATACTTAACAAATAACACATATAAATATGGCTAAAAAAAACTTTCAAATCTTAAAAATGGGTAAACAAGAAAAACAGGTATATAAGAAAAAATCATTATAAACTAATGAATAACTACAAACTTTGGATGTAAAATAAAACATTAATAAAGAAAATCTCTGACAGTAAAGTACAAACAAATAAAAACATCACAACACAAAATTATACTCATTTTATGAATCTTTACATACTGTTAACACTCTAACATTTTATTGAGCTCTTAATTAGTTTAGTGATGGTTCGCTTAAAGGCATTGTGAAACTACAGCACACCCTATATCCACTTGATATTATCCATAACATTAATTTAATATAATGATTCCTTTTTTCTTTAATCCTTTCTTTATACTTGTACAATATAATCCTTAAGCTTAATGTCAGTAGGTAGCCATCCCCCAGTTTATGAAAAAGATACATGCTGTTGTGCGCATGGGCACATAGGAACTGCATGCCAGACTGTGAGAGAGAGCACTGTCGCTCCCGCAGTGCTGACCTTGGGGTGCCTGGTGCAAGGCAGTTTTTTTAAGGCTATGATTTCAGAAGGAACAAATTTATTTACTAGACATTTATCAGACGGGTGAAGCAACAGATTTACATTGCACAAGCAGAACCTGATACTTTGTTTAATTGTTAAAGTGCGAAAATATACCCTATTTTAAATTTAAGTCAAGAATATAAAGTTAGGTAGTGTTAGCAAACGTTAGAGCTTATTGACTTATTGTGCAAATTAAAATAGAAAATGGATTTCATTTTAGCTTGAACTATAACAATTTAGGTTAAAGTACCTAAGTAAACAATGTTTGATTTTGTTGTTTTAAGTTTTTATCAAGTAACTGAATACATTTTCTTTTTATAAATCTCTGTTTCCATTTACACAGTTTTTGAACAAAGGCTAAACATTTTTTGGTGCAGCGCCTCCGTTAATTTTAGCTACGAACAGCCACTTGTAACTTGTGACTTGAAATAAACATTTCACCCTAGAGTAAAGGTGAATTGTAAGAAATGTTCTATTATCTGTGAGTATGTGTAAATGTTTACATGCCTGCACCCACATGCAGGTTATAATGTACTAGTAGCCCAAGTAATATAGTAATATTTAAAATAACTTGTTGTTATAGTAACAAAGTAAATACAAAAAACAAGATTGTTTATACATCCCAAACATGGATGCATGGAATGACATACAAAAGGTAACTCCACTACAATAGTTTCAAATATTAAATATCTGTAGACATCAAACTTCAGTTAGACTTTCAATCGTATTATAATAAATCTGTGTAACGTCATACTTGAAGGACTTAGTCAACTTGTGCAGTTTACATATTAGTTTTTCTTAGTATTTATATCCAAACAAAACTGTAGTGGTTAGTGCAGATAATTGCACCGGTCGACACCAAATACAATGCTTTCTAGAAGTTTAAAGTTTCTTAGAATTTATATGATCTGTTGTTAACAAAACTTTCTAGTAAAACGTACATTAGTTATAGAAGTAGCATTTGTTTCATTTCAATCCATTCAGTAGAATATAAGAAGTACAACAGCTTGATGATTAAGTCAAGTTTGTTTATGTCAGGCTGCAATGGTTTATTTTTGTAATACTAACATTATAATATGCAGAAATTATTAAATTTACCAGACATAACATAACAAACTTATGTTGTTTTCATCAATGTGCTTTTTACTTAGTATTGTGTGAAATTTGTAGACCTTATAAATATATCAATATTATTTGTAAAAGCGTTTCATTATAAACAAATCTAGACCTAAAGGTTTGTTTTATAAATGGATTTAAAAGGAAATTTCACTGAATAAAGTAAAAGGACCCCGGACATAAAAGTAAATATTTATGAACATATTTGATGTATGTATAGGCCTACACATGTGAAAAATGTCAAGTGTGTAAAGTTCAAGGATTTTGCTTATAACTATTTCTAACTATTTTTTAAATTTAAACAAATATAAGATTTGACAATAATTGACTTAGCAAAGCCATAATAAATGGAATAGGGTAACTAAGATTTTTAATTATAGGAAGGAGGGTGATGTTATATCAACCTAAAAAGTATGGACTCTACACTAGTAATAAAAAGGGAATGGAACCAGAGGTGCTTCTGGGATATACAGGGTGATTCAGAACTATACGGCAATGTCTTGGAAGCTCATTCTATAGCTAAAAATAAGAAAAAAGTTCATATAAACATAAGCCCGAAAACACTTCATTTCCCATATATCCACCATTTTTTTTTTTTTTTAATAACTCATATCTAGAGAAATGTTTGAATTATTGAGTTCAAACTTGGCATGAAGTCTTAACAATTATCTATATCAAGAAAAATAAGCGATTATATCCAATCATGCGTTTCAAAATGGCGGCAGTTTGAAAATTTCAAACCTAAATTACTCAAAAACCTTACATTAAAAAAAAAATGCCAGACACCTTTTTTGTAGCCCTTTTGATTCCCCATCGGATGGTGTAACTGTCAAAACAATGATGAAGGATAATAGTAAGTTATGTGTCATAATTGGTTTGTTCCACCCGGCATCCTATACCAACACAGTAAACACAACAATATTGTATCTACATAATATGCTGATATTATCTTTAACTTAACTATTATACTTCATCCGATTGTTTTGACAGTTACAAAATCCAATAGGGAATCAAAAGTGCTACAAAAAAGGTGTCTTGACATTTTTTGATAAAATGTACGATTTTTGAGTAATTTAGGTTTGCAATTTTCAAACAGCCGCCATTTGGAAACGCACGATTGGATATAATCGCTTATTTTTCTTGAAATAGATTGTTGTTAGCTTAAATTTCATGCTAAGTTTTAACTTAATCAGTCAAACATTTTCTCTAGATATGAATTCTTTTATAAAAAAACAAAATGGTGAATATTTGGGAAACGAAGCGTTTCTATGAACTTTTTTTCTTATATTTAGTTACAGAATGAGATACCGACACAGTTCTATATCACCCAGTATGTAATGTAGAAACTATTTTTTTTACACTCATGCAATTTTAATTTTTTACAGTTTAACATAAGAAAGATATTGTTTAGAATTCAGAAGACTAATTTAGGGACGAGTAGGAATTACATCATTAGTTTAATCTGAACTTTAATTGACAGTGTGATTTGGCAGTTTTAGATCTAGAACTTTATCTTGAGTACACTTATTTCTAGATCTATATTGAACAGAACTATGCCATTTAGCATTTATTACACTATTGTGCTTCTCGTATACATTTTTCATTTGCGAAGAGTTGAGAACTTTATTTCTCTCGTGATTGTTGAAACTGGAGAAAATGGGGATGGGTATATCTTTATTGCAGGCAACATAAGACTGTGTAGACTTATTTTAAGATAGTTTAACTTTTTTCCCACACAAGTAATTGTTAATATTTAAGTGTTACCTTTCTAAAACACTAAAATTTACAACACTAAATTAATAAATTTAATTAATATTAAAAACATTGTTGGTTCGTTAAAAATCCTTAACTATATGCTATAGGCTGTAGCAAGACAGTAACAGCCCTAGGTTGCTACTGTGATAGTAACAATTACCATCAAAACTATTGAAAATTCATAAAACTTTTGAACTAAAATTTCCTAAAAATCCTACAAAAAATTATTACTGAAACTATTTTTGACATCAATAGCTACTTTATTTAAACTTCAAAGAAAAGCTCATTCATGCAGACAGTCCCATACATGCCAAGAGAGCTAAATTCTGTAAATTAATTAACTCAATGCAACCATTTTCTACAACTGTTGCCAGGTCAAATATAAGAAAGAGAGGAAAGGGTGTTGTCTACTTTTTATCTGGAATCAAATAATCACAAATAAATATAAACGGGTTGCTGACATCAAAGGCATAGAAGGAAGTTTTAATAGGATTTATCAATCTTCTGAAAGTTATAATGAAGACATAAACAAACTTTGTCCAATTTGAAATGTAAGGTAATAGGTATTCTAAATAATATATTTTGTTGTTTTATCGTAATTGTTGTTAGTTCTAAAATGTTTGGTTTTTAAATTGTAATGGAATACATTAAATAAATTCACAGTTAACTGAAGTTTTGGAAATAGTGGGAATTAAATTTTTTGTAAAGTAAATCTTCATTGAATTATATCTTATTTCAATGAACTTGTTTAGTATAGAAAATAACACATAATATTTGCTCTAATATATCAGGCAGATGGTTAAAGTTCAAAGGGAATTGAACATTGTTTACCGAGTTCAAGCACAGTACGGTACTATTCAAACAATAAGACCTACTGGAAACCAGGAGTAATAATTAGGAAGGACGGATTCTTACATTATCTCATAAAACTTGACAACGGGTATATGTTTGAACACCGTATTGATCAGTTACGAAGAAATAATACTACAAGTGAAGACATTGGATTTTACACCTACATTACCAGATTCCGACTATACTTTCAAACAACATCAAAGACACTTTCCAATTGAAGACATGGTAATAGTTCCAATAACCTAAGAAAATGTCTAAATTAATTATTAATACCAAAATTAAACTGTCAATGAACTCCAGGAACTATGCAGATCAACAAGAACACGCAACCAACCTGAATATTTAAGAGACTATGTACGGTAATGGCTCATGATTGAATTTAATTAATTTTTTCACATGAGCTTTCCAATAAACTTGGGAGAATTATAGTACCTTTACTTTGTTAACCTTGTTGTATTAACATATGTTTATAATGAAGTATTATTGAAAACAAATAAGTAAAAATATCAAATCAACTCAACTAGGTATCAACTCCTATAAAAGCGAGTGTACGTCCGTACGTTCATATATACTACGTACATAAGTGAGTAATATAACAGCTGATTTCACCCATCATCTGTAATACTTAAACAAGCTTAGTGTAGATTATACTTTGGAGGTATGTTTACAACTTCAATCATTATAAAATTTATTATGAAGTTGATTTTTTTTAATATGAGTTATAGAGCTAATTGATGCTATAATATGTTATACTATTTGCTTTGAGGTTATAAATTGTATATAAATACAACCTTTTATCATCAAAATATTTGTTTATACAAATTTAAAGAAGCAATACATATTCGCTTAACTTCGGAAACATTCGTACATCTTCGTATATAACATATAAACATATTCAATTATTAATTTCTTCACTATAATATTAACAACTTCTAAATCATTTGACCTATCAATATGAAATAAAAAGCAATTAAAAGATGCTATTTTTATCTTTCTTTAAATACTATATAATAGCATACATAAATACAAAATGTTAACAAATAGGCCTACCGGTACAGTTTTATAATTCTTATAATTGTACACATTTACCGAGTTAAAAATCCCAGCCAGCATAATTATTAGGTAGGCCTAGATAAAGTCGGTTGTTTTTAAATAAATAATTTAAATAATAAATAATTTATAATTTGTATCTAATTAATCAGCCTGTGATTTTTCACGGGGTTTACTAGTTTTACATTAAATAAAGGTTAGTTTTTTTTCAATATATTTGTTGATTATTAATCTTATACGATAACTAATACTACAATCAGGTTTATCAACATACAATTTATTAAAGGCCACAACCATAACTTGAGTAAAATGACATTAATATTAAATTTAAGAAGTTGTTACTTTTTATTTAAGCAAGATTTTGTGTTATGTATTTGTTTTTTGTAACAAACAAGCCATAAAATTTTAATTTTTACTCATTCAGGTTTAGTTTTAAAATGTTGAGTAGAATGAAATTTGTTCAAAATATTTAATTTACCATACAACAAATAAATTTTTTGATATTTCTATGTTTAAAGTGCCAGAATATGCAATTGCCAAAAAATAGCGTAATACTACAAAAATATTTCTATTGCCTCTCTTCTTAACCTTTTTAAAATCAGTAATACATTCATTCAATTTAAAAAATCTAAAATAAATTGTGGTCTAATTAAAAACTCAGGTACGAATAATAAAACAAAAATTATTTGGTTGGAGAGGGGTTTTTATTAATGTAGGAATTATAAACAAAAATATCAAGCAGCAAATTTATGAACAGTTTGTAATTTTCAACAAAATAAATGTAGGTAATAAATGAAGAACAGGTTTAATGTAATCATGAAAACAATGACGGAAGTTATTTCAGTAGTAAGTATAGGCAGCCAAAGCTGGAGAGTAGGCTTTGTAAGGCGCTGCAACGTAAGGTGCTGAGACGTAAGGTGCTGATACATAAGGCGCTGATACATAAGGTGCTGCAGCATAAGATGCTACATAAGGTGAGAAGCCAGGGGCATATGTGTATGGATAATATGCGGGATAAGCAAAACGCTTGTTTCTTGCTTCAGCAGGCTTCTCTTCTGCGCAGAATGCTGATACAGCGAGCAAAAGAACAAGAGCGATCTGAAATAGATATAAATGTTGATAAAATATTTTTATTTGACTTATTTTATTACAAGAAGTTTTTATGATTATGTTATTTCTGAAGTAAATATTTCATCAAGTTAACTTGTCTAGTATGATGTTTAAGAATAAACAAAAACTTTTTTGTAGAACGTTCATCAATAATTAGAACATTATTATTAAGGGTTCCAGGACAAAACAATCCCATACAGCCATCTGCAATCTCACAAATTCTTTATCGATTTTTGAAAACAAACTTATGTAGTAATTTGTTCAATTAATTGTGGTAAACATAAATTATATAACATATTATATTCCATAAAAGTGTTTTGAATTTCTTGAAAACAAGATATCATTGAAATTACTTTTTTCTTGTTCATTGTAGTTTCCTGCTAAATTGAATATTGTATACATATGGCTAAAATTAAAAATAAGGCCGCCATTTGTAAGTACACCTACATAAGTAATTATTTGCTGTGAATAGATTTTTTTATAGAATGCATTTTGCAGTAACTTTGAAAAGAAACAGTTTTGAGCCTCAATGTAATGTGCCCTCATGTTTTGTGATAGGCCTACTTGTACTGAAAATAATTGTGTTTTTTTATAAAAATATTATAGTTATGCAAACATTTGAAATTGCTGTTTACATTAAAAAGTGGTTAACAGTAACAACAGGACGTTGTCATTGACTTCCAAGCAATATACCCTCTATATTTAATTAAAACAAATCATCAATTTAAAAACATTATTTGATCTGATAATAATATGAATGGAATTTTAACAATTTAATTCGGCAAATGCATATGATTACTTAAATAATTTTAATTACTAGACTACTTTGATATTTTAAATCACAATTAATTAAAACAAAAATAATTGTAAGATATTATTAATATTGTCTTTTGCCATTTCCAGCCTAAAAATATGATAGAAATAAAATAAAATAAATAAAAAAGTTATAGGCCTACAAATTGTGGTTACCTGTAATGAAGCTTTACATTTGAAAGTAATAAAGTTAGGCCAAATTGTTTTACTAATAAGTGCAACTGTGCAATAATTAGAATTTAATGCAATTTAGATGCTATAAATATACAAATAATATTAGTTTTATTTAGGAATAATAACAAAAACAAAATTATCACATACATTCGTTTTAAGGGTCTGCTGTTGTGGCGGCCATCTTGGATTTTTATCCCATAAGAGCAATGTTAAATTTCAAACCATTTATTTCATTTATTTTTTATCATAAAATTGTTTGCAAGGTTTCATTTTAAGCACAGTCACAATACGCATCTGTTTTGCATTTTACATTTTTCTAAAATGCTTTTGATTTGTTATGTAATTGACATTTTTTAAGTACAAAGTTTGAATTTTTTCCTAACACAATAAAAAATTAATAATGAAAAATAATTTGTAAGCCGGATCCGAAATTTTATAAAGAATATTCAGTTTTTTTTCAACACTCAATTACAAAAGATATATTTATGAAATGGTTTGAAATGAGGCAATGTCAAAGCGTTCAGCTGCAAGAATTTACATTGTTTAGATAGGGATATGGTGAGAAATGCTTGCGTTTCCGGTTGCTTTCTCGTTTACTTGGAGCAGACCCTTAATTATCAAAAGCGTTTCAACGACAAAGTTATATAGTTGTATCACAGAAGATGCCGACTTTGTCATTGAAAGGCAGTAGTAGATTATGTGTGTGAAAATTTGTGTAATTTTTATTATTTTTAAACAGTTCCTTCTCACTTGTCAAATTTATTTAATAATAGCAGTTTGTTTTTTATTTTATGTCTTACAAACTATAAAATGAAAAAGATTTTTAAACAGTTAAAATTTCATAAAACAAATGTGTGCTTAATTTCACTATGTTAATAGTTTTTTTTTCTTTTCTCATTGTATATTAGACAAATTTGTAAGAAGAAATAATGATTACCTGGTATTTCATTGTTGTTGTTTTGAAGTTGCAGTTGTCAAAAGAACAGCTGATGATAGTTTGATATCAGCTGTTGACTGCAATTATCTTATATACTAACAATGTGAGAGTGAAGACTAATTTGTATGCATAGAGTTAAGGTTATGTAAGGACAGATGCCAAAATACAAAGTTACCTAATTGTGTCGAGGTTTAGGTAGACACATTTGTTGAATACGTTATTTCATTTTAATCATGGTTGTTTGACTGTTTAATTATTAGTCTTTCATTAAATATTTCTAACATAAATGTTATTGATAGTTAAAATCTTTTCTGAATGATTGTTTTGGAACTATCATTATAAAAAGTAGGCATTAGAGTCAATGTGCTGAAAAATTAATATTCATTATTTTCACACAAAAGAGGATTAAGTTTCACCTAATATAAAATAAATGGTACCAGGAACTGGCACATACTTTCTCACAAACACATTTAAATTATTAAACAGATTCACTGTGACTTGTAGGGTGGGGTAGGAGGAGAGGTGATTTTTTATTAAAGTAGATTAACTAATAAATATTATTATTATTATCTCGAGAGAAAACTATTCGATCGATTTCGAACAAATTTGCACCACACACGTCAATTAGGCTTGTATAGATGCACGAAAAAAGGTTTTGAAAAACAACCCCCCTTTATGGCCAAAAACCCCTAAAAATCAGTTATTATTAGTAGCAAAACGAGAATTTTTAGAAAGATGCGGTTTTTTGCATATGGTAGGGTACATTAAAGGCTACAATAAGCCAAATTTTATCAAAATCGTTAGAGCCGTTTTTTATAAAAAAATAATAACTGATTTTTTGGGGGTTTTTTGGCAAAAAGGGGGTTGTTTTTCAAAAATTTTCAAAACCGTTTTTCGTGCATCTTTACAGGCCTACTTGACATGTCTGGTGCAAATTTGTTTGAAATCGATCGAATAGTTTTCGCTCTAACTTTGTATACATACAGACATACTACAGAATACGACAGACATTTTGTACAAACCACTTTTTTGGACTCAGGGGGTCCCAAAACGGATATTTCCACAAAAATCTCAACATCGATTTTTTTGCGATCACTATACTTTCTCTATACTATATAGTATAATGAGAAAGTAAAAAAGAAACAAATAATATGTTTTTAACAACAACCAAAATTGTAACAAATCTTTTAAAAAAATCAAATATAAATTGATTATAGAAAATGACATTAATATTTCACATTTTTACTAAATATATAATATTATATATATTGTTACCAATAAAAACCAATTATAGGTAGTCCTACAGAATTTCTACTTTTTTCAACCTTATTTTGAAAAGCTTCTTATTTAAAGAATATAATTTTGAATTGTAGTAAGAAGTTGTTTTATTCTATCTATACATATTAGTGAGATAGCTTTTTTTTATTTAACAAAAGCATTTGACACAATTTGATACAACAAAAATAATTTTGTAATATAGGGGATATACATTATAACTGGTTTAAGAGATATTTATCATACAGATATCCCAAACAATAGTACAACAAATACATACTTTTGAACAAATAGTACATACGTGTACCAATAGCGATGTGAACAAATAGTACACATTCAAGATGTAAATAGTTCAAGTATAGTAGTGGAACACAGAATTTAAGTAATTTGCCTATAATCCAAACAAAGGGAAAGTTATTTCTTTTTGCAAATAATAGGCCTACTGATTTGTTTGTGACTGGAAAACTTGGGAAGAATGTGTTGAGAAAAATAGCATCAATTAAAACTTGTCTGACATTGAATATAAATAAAACAAAATTTATGGAAAGAGATTTATAAAAAAGAGTGGTTTTATTTTAATGCAATTGCAAAATATTAGGCCTACAAACACACAATACAGTTAAGTCTTTTTTTACTTTCTCCCCCTATACCATAGTATGTGGAGAAAGTATTGTATTCGTCAAAATTTTCGAGTTTGAGTTTTTGGTGGAAATATCCGTTTTGGGTCCCCTGAACCTAAAAAAGTGGTTTTCGGAGTGATGTCTGTGTGTGTGTATGTGTCTGTATGTGTGTCTGTGTGGATGTTATCAGACCTAGAGCCTAAACCAGTCGTCCGATTTTGATGAATTTGGTATGGAGGTACTAATCCGCGGTATCTCCAGGCGTTTTTTTCATTTTTGTGAATTTTTTATTTTTAAGGGTAATTTTCCCATAAAAACCCTTAAAATAACGGAAAAATCAACTTTTCTCAAAAACGGCTCTAACGATTTTGATTAAAATTTTATAGTTTATTAGGGACCTAAAGTACTATAAACTGTAAAATTTTAATCAAAATCGTTCGAACCGTTTTTGAGAAAAGTTGGTTTTTCCATTATTTTATGGATTTTTATGGGAAAACAACTTTAATACAAAATCACCTCTCCTACCCCACCCTACAAGTCACCGTGAATCTGATTAATAATTTAAATATGTTTGTGAGAAAGTATGTGCCAGTTCCTGGCACCGTTTATTATCATTTGTATACGGTACTTAATTTATGTATAATTATTAAGCATTAACAAACATAAACGCCATCTAATTTAATAAAACATTTTTTCAATTATAATTACCATCTCCTATCTTTTATGAACTTCATTGCTATTCGTTATGGAATAGATTATTCCATCGACATTTTATTGAACAATCCTTAAATCTGCCATTCAAAATTAAAAATCGCGCCTGACAAAATTGATCAGTTTATGGTGACCAATCCAACGTAGTTCATTTTCGGTGAAAGGGAACAGATCAGAGCTGAAATAGTCGTCTGCTATTTCATTCTACGATGTCAGACCAGTTGTTCTGGGACTGGGACAAGCTCGAGCGCCTGAACAACGCGTATCTACCGGTCCGGTAGGTACCGATCAGTCAGGACTCTATAACAAGGGCTATACCATTTTGATCATTTACGGTGACCCAGTATCGATCGCCTATGACGTCACCATGCTGACACACACCAGCTGGTAATATTTCAGTAATGTGCGCGCTGTCTTTAACTCGCTGTTTTAACTCGATGGAAAAGCTTCAGTAAAATAAAACTTAGATATTCTTAATCTACATAACGTACAGATTCTAACAGTATAAAAACTTTTATTTTAACAGGTATTTCGAATTTTAATAATTGAAAATATTTGAGAATTATCACTGACTGACATAGAAAAGTTACTAAGCGAGGGCATTTTTTATTTTTAGGTTATAAACAAACTTCCAGCGGGAAAGTTGTAGCCGATGAATTGATATACACTTTTCAATTCACCGATTTGTGATAAAATGAAATCGTTTTTAAATGAGCGCGAGGAGGTGCCGCGCCGCCACTCCCAAAGTACAGTTGTTTGATACGGGTATATTTACATCCTTATCCATTACGTTTATGTGCCTATTGTTATTTTAAGCTAATATAGTAAATCACTTGTCCCCAGGTAATTATGCCAGCTAGAAAAAAAGTAAGCATTTTATTTTAACATAAACTAATTATAATGTATAATTAAAATTTGATATTATTGAAGTGGACACAAAAAGTTAAGTAATGTTGGAGGTTAACGTTTAAAAAATAATATTATTATTACGTACATTCAAAGAAATAAAATTAGAGATCAATGATGGAAAAAAAAATCGTAATTACGTAAAAAAATTAGTTTCATATTTAATAAAGAATTACTTTATAACAAAGAATTATGCTTTCTTTTATTTAATTTGTTCATTGTTGTCTAATTTGCGGTGTACTTAAATGCTCGAAATAGGTACCGGTACCTGTTAAAATAAAAGTTTTTTATACTGTTAGAATCCGTACTTTATGTAGATTAATAATATGTAAGTTTTATTTGACTGAGCTTTTCCTTCTAGTTACAACAGCGAGTAAACGACAGCGCGCACAAGGAGTTCACTGCTCTAGTCTCGCAGTTATCAGCACACTGACGTCAGAGTGAAACTGGCGGCAAGGTGCCGAGATCAAAGAAACGGTTTAGCTCTTGTTAAGCTGCGGCCACACGGTCCGGTTTCACGGGATCCCGAAATTCGGGATGAAGACAGCACAAGGTTTTAAATTGGACCGTTCAAACAGTCCGTCGGAAACGGACATCCCGATTTACAACGGATGGTGCTGCCGAGAAACGGGATCCCGCGAAACGGGAAGGAGATACAAAACACGTGCATTTTCTAGTTTGCGTTCAGACCATCCGGTTATTCGGAATGCGTTGCATTGCTTCTTGTTGTGTTTTGTCAACACCAAAATGTTTGATATGGACAAACTAATAGAAATTGTACATGGAAATCCACCCTATATGTATGCACATGTTTGTAGACATTCCTAGTGACAGTGATTGTGATAATGATTGTAAAAAAAATATAAATTGACTGAGACTATAAATATAGTGGTAATTTAAAATTATACTGAACATAACGTCAGTAAAAATCTATTTTCTCTAAAAACATATATTCGATTTAGATGAAATTTGATGTATGTATAAACAATATATGTATAAATACAATATAAATTTCATTATTGTAATTGTAGCCATATCACATTGCTATTATATATAATATTATTATTTATACTTGCCTTAGCAATCCTTTTACAAGTCTTTATATCGTTTACAGCTGTTTCACCTTTTCATTTTCAGGCATCTTCAGAACGAATACCCAAAAAACACTTCTCACAATTAATTACACTTATAAACAGAGATAATAATAACACTCTTGGTATTATTATCTCTGGCCTAGCCGATCAGTGCGGCTGAACAACAATAACATCAGTGATGTACAGATTCTGTACCTCAGCTAATGATATTGGGATTAAACCGCGAGAACTCACT
>JAGFPH010015567.1:0-20944 GCA_018207615.1 Philaenus spumarius | reverse complement strand
GGACAAAACAAAATAAAGGACACACAATTATTGACAAAGTCGTATTAAAAATAAAAGCGCTTAACTTTTTCAATCAACTAAATGGGCTTTTCATTTCCTCCGTACGCCATTGACGCTTTCCTTCGTTAAAAAGTCGCGGGCCGACCGGCAGACAAACACACTGAAAAAACGAACCAAGACCGAAAACAAAAACAGATGAAAAGACTCTTTGAAACATTTATTTCTGTTGTATTGTTCCGAATGACCGTCCGAAACTTTGAAATAATGCAGCGCATTGAAAGCCTATTCACGGGGCGGATCATTAGTGGGAAATATTTCTGCTCTAATTGCTTTGCACTCATTAATCATATATTTTTACATTTTGACAACAGACTTTAGTTTTGTTTGTGTGGTACTAATGGCGCACGCGCACTGCGATTGTGTTATTAAACTAAGCTGATTTAGACGGTGGATTTATCAAACTTATGCGCGCTTTTATTCGGAAAGAGCAAATGTTTGCGTTTTGTGAACGTCTGGAAAGGCGCGTGTCATTATTTTAAAACGCCGGTATGCGAAGGCGAGATCATTAAAATCAACGGCCTTTTTTGGAATTTTGATTCGTCCAAAGTCTAGTCTTTCAAAATATAATGAAAACCTACAGTCTAGACTGAATTATTTACCATCATTTGCCGTGAAAATGTATACGTTTTGTATATTAACCTTTCTTTGGAAAGGAAGCGATCTCACAATTAATTGCACCTACAGTTTCTTTCGTATTCACTGGAATACAAGCAAAAATTATTAATTTGTAAAAAGACACCTTTGGGCAATGTATATTTGGGGAAAACACCCTAATTGTAGGAACTTTATTGTATCAGCCCAGTACCGTAAAAAGGAGAAGTTTTTTGTAAGGAGGCCCTATAGTTTGTAGGAGATTCTACCAGGGTGTCTGGGGTGGTATTGTAAAAGAGAAATGCGGAAAACTTTTAAATACTTATCATATCAGATCAACATTTTAGAACCTACTGGTGCTAGTTTTAAGATAAAATATCATACACGATTTGTGATAGATATTATAGAGTTTACTGACACAAACACTACACAAAAGGTGTTATTTTATATCACTAAAGTTGTTTAGATTATATCTTGTATAAAATAAGTTTGTAAGTAAAGGAAAGGAGTATGATAGTTAATATGTGTACACAAAATTGAACCAAACTTTATAAAGTTATGTAATACTTTCATTTTGTTGACAAAACTTTTAAAGAAATCCAACTAAAGGGTTTTATAGTTTAAGTATAGTGTACTAACATTTAAGTTAATTACTAATAAACCTAAAATGTACAAAAAAAGTGTGTACGTATTTTAGAGAAGACATGCTTAAAATGAATATAAACCATTGACCTTTGTATATTTAAACGTGTTCATTGACAAACATTAATAACAATTAATAATTTTTAGTAGCAGCTAGATTACTTCCTGGGTTTCTTAGCAGAATCTCGTATGATCTTAAAAACACAAACTATAATATTTTATAGCTATTCAGTATTTTAAAACAGGTAGATTTAAAAGTATTTTTTACAGTGATATTTACTTTCTTGCCAGGACTTTTATTTGTTTACTCCTTGTGGGGGAAATTGATCTCCTCTAGCCTCCCCCCCCCGTATTTACGCCACTGTATCATCCTCAGCTGGTTTAAACATTTTATACGTTTAGGCATGTGAAGTTTAAAAAAAAATGTTACTGCAAAACGGACTTTAACTGTTTATTCCTTCGGCGAATGAAATTAATTGTCAGTTATTTTTTCGAGCCAAACCATGGTGGTTTATAAAAGCTGTTTTTAATATCTTAAACCGTGAACAAATAACAACAATGTATTGAATTTGGAAGCCTGTTCTTTATTTCGTCTCGTTATCCTGTAAAAATAACACTTTTGGGAATTTTATGCCAACCTAAATAATAAATAAAGCTTTCTGAAATTAAAAATCATTAAAATTGTTCCATATTATAGTGCTGTATCTATATATTGTTGTATATATTATGTATATAATATATAGTTGCTGTATTAAAACTAACAAAAGAGTTTTCCTTTATATACAGGGTGTTTACAAACCCCTTGGAAAAAATTTGTGTATTTGTTCCTTAGGTCAAGACAATCAAAAAACGTCACATAAATATGGGTCTGAAATGCCTAGTTTTCTGTCTGTCCGTTTGTTTGTGTTTTTTTACAAATTATTTTATAACTTGAGTACTATTTTAGATAGAAACTTAAAATTTGTCACGAAAGTGTAACTCGGTAGGTCAAATAATTGTGTACAATTTCGTTACGATATCTTAAACAGTTTTAAGATGGCGGCCATTTAAAATCTTTAATGTTAAATTTTACGAAAACCTAAGGAACAAATACACAAAAATTTTCCAGGGAGTTTGTAAACACCCTGTATATTAGTAGGCTATAGACTGTACTACCTACTATGCTCACAAAGAAGTATAAATCGCAGATTTTATCAGGCACATATTCGTCCATTTGTTACTTACATAGCATAAACATGAACACTTTTAAGTAGTGACGTCACGCTTTGAACGCAATTTAATAGTATTAGAAATTACCGTAATAGTTAAAATATATATAAAGAGGAGCAGGTAAGTATAAGCATTGTATTTGGATAACCTAATAGAACTCCGATCCAATGCAATATTTTGTTCCACTGGAAATTCGACTTTTTTGGCGCTATCTATTGGGGAAACTATGGAAGCTGTTTGAAACACCAATGCTACCAATGATTTCTCCCTAGCGCTACCTCGCGGCGCGATCATGTACTATTTTATTATTCATGATCTATGGTATAAGTAATTAGAAAATCTTATTGAATGAGGAACATTGCGTTTTATAGGATCCACGCTGATAAAACGTTTGGGCATTGTCCAACGGAAGTACACTCTACAAGCATTACAAAGACCAGGAGAAGAATTGGATGTTAGGTTTTAATAAACGTATTCAAGTAAAACATTAGTTTCGCCATCTTATAAACCATCCTTACAACATCCGGAAGCTCGAACGATAGTGGAAGTACACATATTATCAAGGAGGACAAGCCATCTCCCGGGAACTGCAGAGTTAACCAACAGCGTTACTCGAGACATACAACTTGCAATAAAATCAAATCAGAACTAGTACGAGATTAACCTAGTGCCAACGGTATCAAACAGTCGTTTGTATATTTTAGGCGTGCAATGTTATAAAGTTGTAAATGACATGCTTAATATTACTAGTAAATTTAATTCAGTTAGTGGCGCTCCAAGTAGAATGGTTGTGCAAGTGATAACGTTGTAAGCACCAGGGGGCAAGACTGGCGATGGATCAGCTAAAGTAGAGCAAGAGATAAACCATGGGAGAGCTGAAACAGCCACAAAGGCGAAAACCTCTCATATATAATATATTTTGATTTACAACAACAAATTTATTTACCTGAATTGACACAAACAAAAATGTATTATGCTCAGCAACCAGCTGCAATCTAGGAATCCGTGATTCTATCAAAAATAAAAGATAAACATTTACCATTATCTTACTACTGAAGCTGACATTGGAAACTTGAGCTGACTTTGAGGAGATGCTGGAAAAAGAGACACCCTACTCTCGAAACAGTGGAAGCAACAGTGCTTGAGCCGGTAGCACATAAACAATAATAAATTCATAATTAGGATTTAAGAGATTGTTTATAAAGTTTAGGTGAATTGTTAGGATTTAAATTTTAATATAGTATCCTAAACATTCATTGTGTGACTAATAATTTTTATTGGCATTTACAACTTTTGCACGTGCACAATTTTGGATTTTACAATGTTATGTCTCTTAACTCATTTTCAAACATTTTTCGTGCATATCCTACTGGAGTGAAGTGTTTAAATTTGTTTATAATTCTGTGTACCAGTATTTAAATTGATAAATATGTTTGATATGCAGTAAATACACGTATTAAACAAAATAAAAAATGTTCTTTGTCTCTCCTGAAATTTTTTTTGCACTTACTTCCATGCAACGCTTGGTCAGTTGACGCAACCCGCATGACAATAAACGTGATGTTCACTGTAAAGGTAGTAGCACGTCTATTCTCCCGAAAGACCTGTAATGCACGGTGAACGTGGAATCGAGTGTAGGTACGGACAAGTAACTTCTTCGGTTGTGTCAAATTGATTCTCGACTGCTTACACACAGCTTCGATAATCTACGGCAACACACCAAACAGGCAAACGAGAATTTTTTAAAGAATTACCGTAATGAAAAATTTCATTAAAGTTTATCCATAATCATACAGGCTGCCTTTATTTCTCTTCGGCGCATCAGGAAAGGGAAACATGAAAGAGCCATGTTTTGAAAAGGCAGTACAATATCTTTCAAATAATATCAAAATTGAGAAAAACGAAAAACAAAATATTTGTTCACTCTGACACTACGAATAGAATCTCACCAATAAGGTGAGGTAACCTACAACTAAAACATCACAAGTGCGCAAGATGTTACTAGTATTCTTAAGACAACAATAGCTTGTTTTCTTGTTACAATAGCTTCAATACGGAAATCAACTAAAACATAAATCCAAAATATATTAAAAAGTCGCATCACACAACTCTATTTCCTCTGTAAAAACGTGGTTTTACAAGTAAATTCCAACTTTTGTACACCCCCCCCCCCTCCCCAACCAATGTAAACCCACTCAAGCGCAGAAATAAACAATGTTCCGGGATAAAACAAAAACACACATTTCAAGAATGATTTACGAATTTCATTCTGGTTTTGCAGTAAACAGATATTTCTCGGCGTTGGTATTGTTTCAATGAGGTTTGGGAACTGGGGGCGGGGGGCGGAAGGGTTGGGGGTGAATTTAATTTTGTTTGTCTCTTTGTTGTACTGGATGTGGTTTTCAGAACTTTGTTGGTTTCAACTCGACTTTTAAAATAGATTCTTTCGCAGAGTTACAGTCGACATTCTTTGTTAACAACGATCTGTTATTGTGTTAGTGATCTATTGTAATCTAGCTTCCATATATGGGCACTACAATACTAGAAACAAATATAGTAGAAAGCCAAAATTAAAAGTTTTAATTATGAAGGTGGGTCATTTTCAGAAAACTTTAGATGTATTTAATTTAATAGCGAATATACAATACACTTTTTCAATATTTATAAATTATTACTGTTATTTTTTTATTATTTTGGTAGATCTGGTTAACAAAATGGGTTCTTAGCAATCTTTTATTTTTGGGCTCCGAACAAAACAAAAATATTAATTAATTGGACTGGTTGAATTTTACACATAGAGTATGATGTTACATAAGCATCAGTAATAAGAATAAAATATAGATTACTAATTGAAGCTTTAGAAATGTGCATTGTAGGAGAACGGATGGAGTATGATGGGACAATAGAAATAAAGTAATTCTAAGAAAAAATAATAATAATAACTACAAGAAAGAAGAATAAAATAAATTGTACATAGTACGAGGATAAAATACATACTGAAGGTCAGTTCAGAAAGGATGGTTGACGGTAAAAGATATAAAAGAATATATTAAATAACCCAAATAGAAAGAAAGAAGACATAGAGGCAAAAGAACAGTGAAAAAACTGTTGAAAGGAAAAACATAATCCTTATAGGTCAACTCGGTTTTCCATCAGCCGGTATACAGACAGGGTGTTCATTTTAACTAGGCCACCATTGCGATTTAAAAAAAGTACAAGATGTACAGCAAACTTTAAATGTTGGACTTCACCTACTTTTTAGTGCCCATTAAAAATATGAATTTGAAACTTCAAAAGTTTGCCGCCATTTTCCAATATGGCGGTCAACTTTCGAATTTCTTATGAAATACCCTGTATTTCAAGATGATTTTGGATTTTACAAGTTATTTTAAGGCTTATTGTTTTTGATGGTTTTTTTTTTTTATACGACTAACCATTTAAAAGTTAAAAAACACCCTAACTGAGCGGGTGATATGGAAACGTATTTTGGTATGGACACGTTTTGAACCAATGAAAATGCTCTTAAACATGCTCAATAATAAACATTATTTAGACAAACAAATAACTTTTTTAATACAACAAATACGCTTTTTGTTTATTTTTTAAAACCATAATATGGACAAATTAAGTGACAAAACTACAAATTTATCACACATGAAAAATTAGGTTGATTACACATGTGTAATCTGTTGATTCTAATTGTTGCAAATTGCTGTTTAACGAAAGCCCTCTGTTTATTAGGCTACAAGTTATCATTTTTAAAGTACAGTTTTTAATGTTTTTATATTCTAAATGGTGGCCAACTACAGAATTTGTTATGAAGCACCCTATGTTTTATGATGATTTAGAATTTAACTGAATTCTGGATTCTGAATCAGCTGATATTGAAAATCTGTTAACAAGTTCATTTTTCTTGTGTAACAAAATTTGTAATTTTGTCATTTAATTCCTCTGTATTATGGTTTTAAAGAAATAACCAAAACCATACACTTGTTGATTTTAAAAAGTTATTTGTTTGTCTAAAAAAATGCTTTATTAAGAGCATTTTCATTGGTTCAAAACGTTTCTATACCAAAATATCATACTCTCAGTTAGGTTGTTTTAAGCTTCATCCCCCTCCCTCTAACTTTTAAACGGTTAGGCGTATAAAACAAACACAAAGAACAAAAAAAGTCTTAAAATAACTTTTAAAATTCAAAATTATCATAAAATACAAGCTGTTTCATAAGAAATTCAAAAGTTGTCTGCCGTATTAAAAAATTGCAACAAATTTTTTAAATTTCAAATTCATATTTTTAATGTTCACTAAAAAGTAAATGAAGTCCCCTATTTAAAGTTTGCTGTACACCTTGTACTTTTGGAGATCCCAATGGTGATCCTGTTAAAACGGACATCCTGTATCTGGTAACACATCTACTTACAGAAAGCTAGACAGGTTCACTGATTCATTGACATTAACTATGAGGCACTTCCCGTAATCGTACCCCACTCGACCTCATACTTGAGTTAAAGCTCTCAAGGAGAAACTGTAAGAAAAATCGCCAAAAGTTAACATTTTAAATTTTGAAAGCACCTTTTGGGAGGGAAAGATTTTTTTAATTTTTCCACTTTGAGCGGGTTTTGTAAAAAAACGGTAAGAGATAGCAAAAAAACGTTACATGAAAAAGTTGTAAAAATTTAATTTCAAACTAACGATTTTCCATCAGATTTAAGATCCGATCATCCTTTTAGCCACTATTCATCCGAGAAGGGAGGCTCTGACCAACATCTTTCTACTTATATAAAGCTAGGAAGGTTCACTGATTCATTCACTGACATAAACTATGAGGCACTTCCCATAACCGTACCCCCCTCGAACTCATACTTGAATTAAAGCTACCGATGAGAAACCTTTAGAAAAATTACAAAAAGTTAACATTTTTGAGTTTTGAAGGCACTTTTCGGGCGGGAAAAGTTAAATTTTTTAAATGTTTTCACTTTGAGCGCGTTTTGTAAGAAAACGGTAAGAGATAGCAAAAAATGTTAAACACAAAAGTTGTAGAAAATTAAATTTCAAACTAACGAGTTTCAGTCAAATTTAAGATCCGATCATCCCATTAGCCGCTATTCACCCGAGAAGGTGCTCCGGCACACGACCCTTCAAATTTCCCATGTTAATCTAACGGAGATAGTGTTTTATGAGTTTGAATCAGCTGCCAAATAAAACAGCTGATTTATGCTCGGTCACCCATGTACAAAATAACCAAAGATTAACGAGATCCTTTAGCGAATTTTCCAACTGCGAGCGAAGCTTCCAGGGCAGAGCCCCTAGTATATTATTTATATAACCAAACAAACAAATGTTTTTATTTAACCTTTACAGTAGAGTGCCAAAGTTTAGAATAATAACATTTTTTTAAATCTGCTTCTGTTGTAGATTAATCTAAGCTAAGCAAATTTTAGGTAAGCTTAATTCAAAAACTACTACTTATTTTTCAAAACATTGTGTCACTTTTGATCAACACTGCAAAAAATAATATTAACTTAAGCTTAATTAAATTGTAAATAATTTAATTTTAAATTTAAAGCACTTATTTTACTCCTGTTCCTTTGTATTTAAATACAAATATACGAACTCAAAGTTCATGATAGTTCAACCAAAAGGTATGAGACGATGCCATCCTGACGAATTTGTAATCATGTTATGTTTTCTTTATAATAAAGGTGTAGGATTAATAATAACCCCAAAGCTAAGATGGTAAATAATGTTAAATGTTCAATCAAATTATTTCGTATATTTTATAACAGCAGTGATGATAAGGGTTTAAAGCACCAGCAAGGCTCAGGTCTACACTTAATAAAACCCTAACCTTAAAGTTAGAAATACAAATAATTGCATCAAAGTTTGAAATCAGCTGTTAATGGAAATATTACAGCAAACTGTTGTTTTACCTGTTACTTTATTCAATTTGTTACTAAGGTAGTAAATGTAAATACATCTGTTGGTTCATCAGTCTAGGCCTAACCTAAGAATTTGTTCCGACTAAATTTACAAATATTGAAATAAAAAATGTTTTTATCAAAATGAATTATCGCCAATGTTACCCAGGGATAGTGTAGCTTTTTATTGGTAAAACAATTTTTTCAATCGATTCAGTAGTTCCATAGATTACCCCCTTCATACAAACAAACAAATTTTACCTCTTTATATTAGTATTGATTCGAAAAATTAATCCTAAATTGGATAAATTTAACTTACGCAAACCACATTTAAAACTCCACAGTAACTACCTAAACAATTTATTGATAGGTTAGACTTGTTTATTTATATTGACAGAATCAGCTGTTGTGTTATGGTAAAGTTTGAAAGTAACAGGTTTGCCAGAATAACAAATTCGTGGAGAAAAAACATGATTAGTCTATATGCCCTTTAAGTAATATTACTTTTCTTCAAAAACAATTACAATGAACGTAAATCACATGTTTTTCTTATTAGAACTTAACTTCAGCAAATAAGAAATATTATATCAAATAGGTCTAGCCAAAACCGACACTTTCTTAAAACCACCAGCTCAATCCATACGCAAGACTCCAAAACAGCCGCTCAAATATGTCGTTAAAAATAAATTGAATACATCCTCGAGAAACACGCGATCCATCAAGTGCTTACATCTAGTTTGCTTGTGATCTGGTGAGAACATATGTTTCAAGTTCCAGCTCTTGACATGATTACCGCGTTTCATCATATCAGCTGATGAATAAGGCGCTAAAAACAGCTGATAAATCAAGCGGGACAGCTGAGCTATTCGATGCACGCACAGCGCATGCCCGCACGGGCAATTGCTGCTTTTCGCATATCTTAAATGGTTCTTGTTTCTTTGACGTAGTAGACATCGTCGGAATGTTTCGGAGATAAAAAACAGACCGGCATTTTCGGCCTCCGTTGATTTTGTTTTCGTAATAAGGAATTAATTGTTCGTACAAGTAAGCAGTTGGGTTGATTTTATGATTTAAAACGACTTGAAAACCTCGTTTCTACAGCGTAAGAATGGCTTTAGGTGTTTGATTACTAAATAGGAATTGTAAAACAGTAATTATAAATTGTTGCACAGAATGTTACAATAATTAGATATTTGAACGGCTTAATATTTCATCGGCTTAAATTGCTTTCTATGTCTGAACTTTCATTACATGTATTTGCCTCCTTTACTGCTAATTTAAACAATGGCTGACTCATTTAGATAAATTGCATTCATGCTACACTAAAAGTGTTATAATTTTACATAGGGGTATTATATATCATTGTATTATTTACTAGCTGATCCGTACGGCGTTGCCCGTGGTGGTTGGTATTTTCAGTCTTTGTAACGTAATTTTATTCTTTTTAAGTGTTCAGTCAGTGAGTGGTACTGGACTTATATTTATATATTTACAGATCTTAAATAATAAAAGCATTATTGTCATAATAATAAAATATCTGAAATTATGATTTTAGTAAATTTGATCCCCCCAAACCCCTCCTAAAATTTCGAAATTTTTCATACCCTTTCTTAGTGAGCACTTATGGTTTTAGAGGAAGCTACATACTAAATTTCATTCCAATCCGTTCGGTAGTTTTGAAGAAATCGTGATTTAATAACTTTTATTCCCCTAAACCCCCTCTAAAATGTCGATTTTTTTAAAACCCTTTCTTAGCGAGCGCCTATGGCCCTAGAGGAAGCTACATACCAAATTTAATTCCAAACTGTTCGGTAATTTTGGAGAAAACGTGGTTTAATAATTTTTACCCCCCAAACGCCCCTAAAATTTCCAATTTTTTAAAACCCTTTTTTAGTGAACACTTATTTCAACAGAGGAAGCTACATACCAAATTGCATTCCAATCCGTTTGTTAGTTTTGAAGAAATCGTGATTTAATAACTTTGATCCCCCCAAACCTCCAACCATTAAGATTTCGAATTTCTTCAAACCCTTTCTTAGTGAGCACCTATGGCCCTAGAGGAAGCTACATACCAAATTTCATTCCAATCCGTTCCGTAGTTTTGAAGAAATCGTTTTTTATTAACTTTGATCCCAACAAACCCCCTATGATTTCTAATTTCTTCAAACCCTTTCTTAGTGAGCCCCTATGACCCTAGAGGAAGCTACATACCAAATTTAATTTCAATCTGTTCGGTAGTTTTTGAGAAATCGTGATGAGTGAGTCAGTGAGTGCGTTTGTGAGTGAGTGGTATTTCGCTTTTATATAATACTAGGGGAGACCCCTGCGTGCTCCGCACGCCAACCCCCAATGGAACCTTCTAAAAACCTATGTTATGTTTAATTATAATAAAGGTGTAGTATTAATAATAACCTCAAAACTAAGATGGTAAATAATGTTATATATTCAAACCAAATTATTTCTTATATTTTATAACAGCAGTTAATAATGGTTAAAAGAACCAGCAAGGCTCAGGTCTACACTTTAAAACTCTAACCTAAAAGGTGCAAGTACAAAAATAATTGCTTCAAATTTTGAAATCAGCTGTCAATGGAAATATTGAAGCAGCTATGTTATCTGTTATTTTATTAAATTGGTTGCTATGGTAATAAATGTAAATACATGTGTTGATTTATCATTCTAGTCATAACCTAAGATTTTTTTCCGACTAAATTTACAAATATATTAAAATAAAAAAAGGTTTTTACCGAAATGAATTATAGCCTATGTTACTCAGGGATAGTGTAGCTTTTTATTAGTAAAACTATTTTTTCAATCGGTTCAGTAGAGCCAGAGATTACCCCCTACATACAAACAAACAAACAAACAAACAAATTTTACCTCTTTATAATATTAGTATAGATATAGATTTCACTTTGACCATCAAATTTAATAGTTTGTGCATTAAATATGAGCTCACATACACACATTTCTTGTGCCAATACAATTTGTGTAAAATAATAGTATAAAGTAAAATAAAATAAATGAAAAAACTAAATTTAAACATGCTTTCCTAATCATGAATAACATAAATAGACTCGAACTAAAACATAACCCACAAATAAAATGTATTCTTCCTCGAGACTTGATAGCTGGCAATCTTTTTACTTTTCACAAAACAAAAACACCCAAAAAGCATGGGGCGTGATGTTTTCCGAATTTTGCAATAGTACTGGGAGTATTTGCAATACACAAAACATTGTGTGTTTTGTTAGAGTAAAGTATTTTTGTTGGACCTTCATACTTTTCTTATGTAACAGATGAAATCAAGCTCACAAGAGAGTAAGGCTGTAACCTACTGCATCCATGTGTATTGTACGTTGTAGTTTAATCAAGTAAATCTAAATATCAGTATGCATGCAATGCACAATGATGTAAATTAAAATATGTTGCTGGATCCTCTGTTGTGTTGTCTATTTTATAATTTAATTTGCACTTTTTAAACCTAGTATTAATGTTTACTACTAAATTTCGGGATTTAGGGGAGGGGTTTGACGTCCTACCCCCCCCCCCCCCCTCTCTGGCTAGACTGAATGAATGAGTCATAATCAACTATGATAGCCTTAATACCTAGAAGTGCACTAAGAAATGATTTGGCAAAATGTTGATTTTAAGGGTTGAAAATGGTCGAAATACCAGGGTTCACTTCCAGCCCTATAAAAGATAATTTAGCGCGATAAATTATTATTATTTATTAATAATAAAGTTTATTGAAATATTATCCTCTTAAGAAAACTACTTATTAAAATAAAGTCAGATGACTGTTTATAAATGTTAATCATTGCAGTATTAACTGAAATGGTATTAATTAGAACAATTTAAAAAGAAAAATCCGTAGCCATTTTGAAATGGTTAAGAGGAAAATTTGAATTTATAAAGCATATCAGAGCAGTGGATGTTATCTTATATACTAATTGTATTCGATTTTGTTTAACTATGGTTTTAGGCTTATTTTAGATGTTGTAGACAATTACCAGGAAATTGTTTTTTCAATTTTTTGTCGATAACTAGGATATTACTTTCACCAACAGAAACAAAAGAAAAAAATATTTTGTCCGCTGTTCAGAATTAAAAATATTTCGTTCCGTGTACATTTTTTGTGAAATTAACAGTTTTCAAGATATTCCACGTTAAAACGGTGTAACCGCCGCCATTTTGAAACTTATACGTATAAATTCTTCGTATTTGGCACATTTGTAAATCGCAATATACAATACGTTTGTACTAAGTTTGAACTCAATTATGTCGGGAGTTATAGTGAGTTTTTGTGAAAAAACAAAAATGCGGATAACGACTAAACTGAGCCGAATTCGGAAAAAACATTACTGAAAATGTTTCATTTATTTCAATGTGTACAACCGATCGTGTACAGCCCGCAAAGGTTTTGAGTGACACCCTGTCGCACAAAATTAGTAAAGGTAAAAAATATTTAGAAAGGAAAGTTTCCAATTTCCAACAGCCTTTGAATACGTTCTTAGATCTCGTCACAAAATTAGGCTGAACATTTCACCCCAAACATCGGTTGAGGGGGAAAACATTACGTGCCGCAAACTACTAGAGCGTAAAATGACACAATCTAGGCTTCAGAGTAAATCCTCTTCTTTTATTCGCAAATCAACTTAACAAGAAGAGAGTTTTAAAGTGGAATGTTGGTAACACGTACTCTGGCTGCTTCTCTAATCACAGACTGGGACGAACGTAAATATACAAGTGCCCATATTTCCTAACCTCAATGTGCATTCGACGAAGTAAATAATTTGTCTCAATCTTCTGGCTTGTCTAACAATTAAAAATAATTCGAACACGCGGCTGAACCGCTGACACTATTTGAGCGAAAGATGGCGTATAAAATTTAATGAAACCAAAGGCCAACTTGTAAACCTTTACATTGAGAAAGCCAACATGTTCAACAGCTTATTAATACCACAGATCACGGAAGTAAAATAATTCGACCACGCAGCTGAACCGCTGACGTGAGTTGAGCGAATTTCCAAAACTAAGTTTAATTGTTTTAGAGTTTCAACCAACTATTTGGGAAATTGGTCTAATCACGGAGGCACTAAATAGCTGCCTGCTTGTAGGAAATGTGTTACTGTAGTAGAATTTGTTTGCACTTCGACCTTGCGGCCACGGATTATGGACTGATTTGCTTCGCTCACAGACGACAAACTCACTTTGCGAGTTTGCATTCCAGATCATCAGCACCACGTCGATTTGAACAGTATACGTTTAAGGTACTTTACGTTCTGATCGATTTTGCCCTCATATGGGCTATAAGTTGTATAACAGAACAAAATGTGCGTGATAAACAACTATATTTGCTTTTTTTTTGGTAAAACTCCAAAATTGTAATTCTAGTAAAAAATCTCAGAAAAATGTCTTTGGGTCAAAAACGTGCTTCCGTTTGTTTAATTTTTTTGCTAGCGAACTCGGCCAAGCGACTTAGTGTTCTGGGAACCATGATCGGCGCTCATTGACCTCGTAGGTCTTGTCATAAGAGTCACTGCAACAGCTCATCTTTCCTATGAAAATTCGCCAAACTATTTTTTCTTTACAAAAAAAAAAAAAAAAAAACTACAAGTTGGTCAAAATTGGCCGATTGACATCAAATTTATTATAAAAATAATCGAAATTTAAATACAAAACGTAATATGATAATGGTTTTTAATAATTTTGGACAATAATTTAACTGACTTTTGGTATTAGGCACCTAGTACTTGTTTTCATTGAGTGCAGCCAAGCGTCACTAATTAGGGTCGGCTGGGCGGAAGACCCTAACCTTTTCCTCGTTCAGAGTTAGGCTGTCCGCAACTATAGTAAGTAAATTTACGAAAGTGTTTCTATTAATTACTAAACTCAATTTTGTTTCTGTTTGTTCTAGGTAGGTGAATTTCCGGAGACTACTTCTGTGACTATCCGCAAAACTTTTACCAAAATTGTATAAAAGAATGTAGAGAGGCTGATGTATAAAAACGATCCAAAATTACAAGAGAGGAACCAAACCGGAGGTAAAAGTATTTTTAAATGTCATCAGATGATTTATGTTTCTTGTGTAAGATGAAAAGGAAATGTGAGTTGGTAAGTTCAATATTTATACGTTTTGAAATAAAAGTTTAGCAAAATCATTTCTTAAGGGTCTACTGCAGTAAACGAGAAAGCAACCGGAAACGCAACCGCTTCTCACTGTGTCTCTATCTAAACAGTGCAATTTCTTGCGGCTTAACGCTTTGACATTGCCTCATTTCAAACCATTTTATAAGTATATCTTTTGTAAGTGAGTGTTGGAAAAAAACTGAATATTCTTTTTAAAATTTCGGATAAGGCTTACAAATTATTTTTCATTATGAATTTTTTATTGTGTTAGGAAAAAAATTCAAACTTTGTACTTACAAAATGTCAATTACATAACAAATCAAAAGCATTTAAAAAAAATTTAAATTGCAAGTCTGATGCGTATTGTGACTGTGCTTAAAATGAGACCTTGCAAACAATTTTAAGATAAAAATTAAACGAAATAAATGGTTTGAAATTTAACATTGCTCTTATGGGATAAAAATCCAAGATGGCCGCCACTACAGCAGACCCTTAATGTGCGTCTATGACCCCATAAAAATATACCTTTCTATTTTTGTTTATGCAACTGAAGTAGTTTTTGCTCTACTTTATTCTATGCCAGTTATTCAGTCAGGACAAAGACGCTTATATATATAGATTTCTTTCTCCTTTTTTGTATCTTACAACATATATACATCTTCCCCACACTCAGTCGTTTTAGCAACTTACGGTTACAGCGTGTATGAAGTAAATGTCGAACGTAAAATGCGTGTTTTTGACATTAAGGTGAAGAATCTCGTCTCTCCGTAAATATTCGTCAAATTTGCCAGCATAGTTATTATATTTCTTATTATTTTGTATAAACCTAACGGTAATTATACAATTTTTTAATCTATATAATATATAAAAGTGAAATACCACTCACTCACTCACTCACTCACTGACTCACTCATCACGAATTCTCAAAAACTACCGAACGGATTGAAATGAAATTTGGTATGTAGCTTCCTCTAAGGCCATAGGTGCTCACTAAGAAAGGGTTTGAAAAAATTCGAAATTTTATGGGGTGTTTGGAGGGTCAAAGTTATTAAATCACGATTTCTTCAAAACTACCGAACGGATTGGAATGAAATTTAGTATGTAGCTTCCTCTAGGGCCATAAGTGTTCACTAAAAAAGGGTTTTAAAAAATTGGAAATTTTAGGGGGATTTTGGGGGGTAAAAACTATTAAATCACGATTTCTTCAAAACTACCGAATGGATTGGAATGGAATTTGGTATGTAGCTTCCTCTAGGGCAATAGGTGCTCACTAAGTAAAAGTTTGAAAAAATTCGAAATTTTATGGGGTGTTTAGAGGGTCAAAGTTATTAAATCACGATTTCTTCAAAACTACCGAACGGATTGGAATGAAATTTAGTATGTAGCTTCCTCTAGGGCCATAAGTGTACACTAAAAAAGGGTTTTAAAAATTGGAAATTTTAGGGAGGTTTGGGTGGTAAAAATTACTAAATCACGATTTCTCCAAAATTACGGAACAGATTGGAATGAAATTTGGTATGTAGCTTCCTCTATGGCCATAAGCGCTCGCTAAGAAATTGTTTTAAAAAATTCGAAATTTTAGGATGGTTTGGGGATCAAAATTATTAAATCACGATTTCTTCAAAACTACTGAACGGATTGGAATGAAATTTGGTATGTAGCTTTCTCTAGGACCATAGGTGCTCACTAAGAAAGGGTATGAAAAAATTAGAAATTTTAGGGTGAGTTTGGGGGATCAAAGTTATTAAATCACGATTTCTTCAAAACTACCGAACAGATTGGAATGAAATTTAGTATGTAGCTTCCTCTAGGGCCATAAGTGTTCACAAAAAAAGGGTTCTAAAAATTGGAAATTTTAGGGAAGTTTGGGGGGTAAAAATTACTAAATCACGATTTTTCCAAAACTATCGAACGGATTGGAAAGACATTTGGTATGTAGCTTCCTCTAGGGCTACATAGGCGCTCGCTAAGAAAGGGTTTTAAAAAATTCGAAATTTTAGGGGGGTTTGGGGGATCAAAGTTATTAAATCACGATTTCTTCAAAACTACCGAACGGATTTGAATGAAATTTGGTATGTAGCTTCCTCTAGGACCATAGGTGCTCACTAAGAAAGGGTATGACAAATTTAGACATTTAGGAGGGGTTTGGGGGGATCAAATTTACTAAAATCATAATTTCAGATCTTTTATTATTATGACAATAGTGCTTTTATTATTTAAGATCTATATATAAAACAGCCAAATACCACTCACTCACTGAACACTTAAAAAGAATACAATTAGCCTACGTTAAAAAGACTGAAAATACCCACCACCACGGGCAACGCCGTACGGGTCAGCTAGTATTTTTATAAAAATTAACTGAAATATTTAAGTAAACCATACAAGAGGCTTTGTACATACAGTATATACTGACTGACATAGGATCAAAGTAAAGCAAAAACTGCTTAGATAAAAATACGTAAATTTAAATTTATATTCGTATAGGGTCATAGACGACAACTAAGAAAGGATTATGCAAAATATTTATCTCAAAGCGTAAATATTGTGAAAATTCGGATAAAACAGCTGTTCGGATCAAAAGCCTAGTAACACATGATAGAATAAACTTTGAACACAAAATCTCACAACTAATACGTGTATTAACTCAAATGCGTTTCAACGACAAATTCGCCATCATCAGTGATACGCGAGCTACAATAGTCAAACTATAACTACAGATATCGGCGTGAATCCTGACACTTGACCTTGCTCTGGCGTGATGGGCCGGGAGTGTGGGGAAACTACGTAAGTGGAGAAAAAACATTTTCCCACACCGTTTTCTGATGTGACTCTTCCTTCAAACAAACTAGTGGATGTTTACCCCGTCCTCGAACAGTACCAGATACTGGATATTCATTCAGTGCTGAGTCTTACTTGTATAAAATTGGAACTGGTGTGTCTACCCGCCAGGAGTACTGATTATTTTTAGTCAGGTTAGTACAGATATCGCCAATTAGGATGAAGCGCGAAGAGAGGGGTGTGTGCAAGTCTCCTACGCCGGCTCCCACCACATTTCCCCTCTCGCGGCGGAGTACAGTCAGAGCCGCCTGCGCTACCTAATTCATGTCTGCTATGTAGTCGTATTGATTGTATATCAACACTTTTTGGTGGTGACTGTACTTAAGACTCACAGTCGAGTAGGAGAGGGTAAGACGTTACAGCGCATGCTCAAGTGACGCTTCACGCTACTTGGCACTATCTGTAGAGGTTTGCTCAAGTGCCAGCTTACGCGCCGGTATCTGTATCTCACGTTTGTTTACATTCATTACCATAGCAACCAACTTAGCAAATTTAAAATCACTTTATTATTATTCACAACCAACAACTTTTTCAGGTTAGATTGACAAACTAAAAGCAAACACAAACAAAAATCTACGAAAAATGCTTACTGTATTATAATTCAATTCAAACATCTGTTGTTACATATAAATAAAACAGCTGGTTTGGATTATAAACTTTAAACATTTTAGGTTGGGTCTGCAATGAACCAAAACATGTTTATTTGCAACCAATCTGACAAATTTAGAATCAGGTAATTACTCTTCACAACTAACAGTTTTTTTTAGATTAATTAAAAGCAAACAAAAGGCTTACTGTATTATAAGTCAAACATCTGGTGATACATATTATATTACTTTCTTTAATTGGTAATATGAAAATTTGTTTGAAATATTGGTTATTCATTGTTTAAATATTAATGATGAAATTATAACTCATACCACAATTCAAGGTGATGGTCGTGTCTATATCGATCTCTCTCTTACATTAGCTATGTATTGGTCCAGTCAACCGTAATTCCCGTGTAAATATCAGAGTATGCAATAATCACTTTGCATTGGCTTCGTCATGGGTCACCGCCGGAAGCATATTAAGTATCATGTCATAAGTATTTTTGTTATCAGCTCATTCAGCATTTCAGCAGTTCAACAGCTGATTAACAGCTGATTACCACTCAACTAATAGAGCAATCATATAGATTATAAAGTCTATTGCAACCTCTACAACTTGTGTTACGATAGTAACTCAATTATACAAAGTGTTCTATTTTTAGCGAATTTCCACAAGAAAAATGAGCTATTGCAGTGGCCCTTATGGTAAGACCCAAGGTCGGGAGTAGCAAATGAGCATCGATCAAGGTCCCCAGAACACGTTTTTCGGGTGTCATTTTAAAAATCTTATGTATGTATTCGCACTCTAGCGGCCGCACTTTAAGTCCGATTTGGTCCAAATTTGGTGCACACATTGGTTGTCTTCGTCGCTCGGACTGGTTCGTTAGCCACAAAAATCCAACAACCGGAAGCACGTTTTTCGACCGGAAGTAAGTATTTTTTTAGATTTTTCCTACGAGAATAAATGTTTTTTTTAGATATTTCTACAAATAAAAATGTAGGATGTTATTCTGCAAATTTAGTTTTTTTTACGCGACCTTATACCTAGCTTGGTTTCCCCAAAATCGAACAAAACGTAAAATACCATAAAGGTACCCGGTTCAAAGCCATGCGGTAGGTTTTACCGTGGGGTTGGCGTGCGAAGCACGCAATGCATTGTGTATTGAAGATACTCCCAATATGCGGAATTGCGTGCGAAGCACGCAATGCTTTGTGTGTTGAAGATACTCCTAATATGCGGAATGGCGTGCGAAGCATTTTGCAGCTATTCATCATCGTCATGAACAGACCTATTACCCAAATTGTTGGTTGAAACCCTAAAACATAGGCCTATAAACTTAATTTTGGAAATTTGCTCAACTCACGTCAGCGGCTCAGCTGCGTGGTCGAATTATTGTTTATGAAAATGTAATTTTAAAATAAAATTGTTTTTAAATCTGTACAAATTGTTAATCGCTACACACAAAAACGTACGAATTTAACCGAACCGTCAGATGTCCCGAAGGTTCCAGCAAAATAATGTTAACATCAACAATTCATGAACTATTCCATAACCCATGATTATGAGTACCAGTGTAAGGTAGTGAAAGCTCCGAGAACAGTTTTACCAACCTCCGCCTGAATAAAACTAAATTTTTCTTCACTTTTCACACAAGTTACGATGCGCTACAGTTTGTCTGTAAAGCACCACTACTTTTTTTCAAAACTAGCAGCTTCGCTCACAGACATGATTAAATGAATGGAAAACTAATGCAAACGTGCGTATGTGTGAAAAAGTATCACTAGCAATAATTGATATAATCTTGAATTCAGAGAACAGAATCAATCATCGTTGATAGTAAATCAAATGCTAACTTAAAATACTGTATACGTTTAGGCCCGCCACCCTGAAACGGAATAACATAAATCCTTATTTCAAAGATTTTAAAATTATTTATCACTCAATCCGTGTTTATATTTTAACTAGCATTGGTACCCGTGGGTTTTCTCTATAAATAAATGAATGAAATGAATATCGGAAAATACTGATAATTCATTGGCCTAAACCCGTATAGTGGTTTCGTCTCATCAATCTGATTACCATTTGGGTTTACATTCATGATCAGCTATGAGGCAGTAAGAGCGAAAACCACGAGCCGCCCATTTCACGTCTATGAGTGGATTTTACCTAAAATAAGGAGCAAATAATCGAAATGCAAAATTTGTTTTCCCTCCTATATAAAATATCATAGTAAAAGAGTTTAGGTATCTACCTTTAAAGATCGTTTCCGGTTACTAGAACATCCTGAAACGTTCTCGAAATACTTTTTATGGTCCAGATCAGTCAGAAACATTCTAAAATATTCTCAAAGATTCTATAACATTTTTGAAGATTCTACAACATTCTCGAACATTCTCGAAGATTCTATAACATTCTGGAACATTCTCGAAGGTTCTATAACATTCTGGAACATTCCCGAAGATTCTATAACAGTCTGGAACATTCTTGAATTTTCTATTACATTCTGGAACATTCTTGAAAATTCTATAACATTCTGGAATATGTTTGAAGGTTATATAACATTCTGGAACAGTCTTGAATATTCTATAATATTCTGGAAAATTCTCGAAGATTATATAACATTCTGGAACATTCTTGAAGATTCTATAACATTCTGGAACATTCTCGAAGATTCTATATCATTCGGGAACATTCTAGAAGATTCTATAACATTCGGGAACATTCTCGAAGATTCTATGACATTCTGGAATATGTTTTAACACTCTCTGAAATTCTATAACAGCCTGGAACATCCTCGAAGATTCTATAACGTTTTGGATTATTCTCGAAGATTCTATAACATTCTGGAACATTTTTGAAAATTCTCGGAGATTCTTTAACAGTCTGGAACATTCTCGAAGATTCTATAACAGTCTGGAACATTTTTGAAAATTCTCTGAGATTCTATAAGAGTCTGGAA
>JAGFPH010015566.1:0-20944 GCA_018207615.1 Philaenus spumarius | reverse complement strand
ATCCGTACGAAGAATTGAGTCTTCGTCATAAGGTATGACAATTTTTTTAAACTATTTCCTCTGTGGATGTTAATTGACATGGAATCAAGCGAGAATATCTCGTAAAAATTTTTAATTATCGTAGATTATTGAAAATATAACTCCATGGCTTTTTTCCGCAGCGAAGGAGGAAGCTCTACCTGCCAACACCAGGAGCCGGCACTCCCAGTAGTGTGGACCTCTCAGCCACTGAACCACCTCCGCTACATCACACTGGAACTGCTACTAGCATTACTTCAGTGAGATGCTTGTCTGTATTTCCTAGTGTCTAAATTCTATGTGTCAGGTTCACTTTGGGAGATCGCTCTCTTTTAGCTGTAGGATTGATGTAGCAAAATCGCTCATTGCTTGCCAGTTTTCTCTACTCTTCACCATGACCTGTATAAAGGCACATCAGTCATGACATTTATGGTTTTCTTCAGGCCCTCTCTATCATTTATCCACTTCGGATATTGAACAAGGGTATGCTCTACCAAGTCCTCCACTTCTTTACCCAATACCCCCGTCAATACCTAGGTAGTAATTTGTATCCCAAAACATCCGGTTAATCCACACCCTAATGTCCCACAACTTATTCCATGCACCAGTAACACTTTGCCTCCATCTTGACTGCCCCAACTCAAGCGGTCCCTCCCTCAGTGCTTTGGGGACAAGATTTCCTTGGCTTCTTCTTCTGGCACTCCCACTCACCAGCAAATCAATGGGTGACACTCCTGCAATATGCGCTAATTGTTCGTAACGCCATTCTCCTCTGAGTATTTTAGTGCGTCCATCCATTTTGGTGCAGCATATAGCATAATTGAATATGCAGCAAACATAAGGACCTGGCGCTTACACGATCTATATCCGCCTAAATTTCTAAGGACTCCTTCTAACGCCTTTACCACTTTCTCACCTATTGCAGTAACGCTTCTCACATGCTCCGTCATTCTGATGTTATGGTCGAAAATCACGCCCAAATATTTCAGACACTTGCCCGTTGTAACCTCTAAATCAACGGCTAAAATCGTGAGGGTCACTATCGATCTCCTAGCAATAAAAAGTGTAACTTCAGTCTTATGGGTTGCCGATTCCAGGCAGTGTTCCTCCAACCATCCCGAAATCGTAGGGACGGCCACATTTAACGCGTCTTCCAAACTCCAAACTGTTCTTCCTAGTAGCCACTACTGCGATGTCGTCTGCATATGCTATAACTTCTACGCCTTTTGGGAAGTCCAGTCGCAGTACACCATCATAGTATATATTTCACAGGAGAGGACCTAGTTCCCCTGTGGAACCCCGCAGGACATGTACAGCTCCTGAGTGTCTCCTACTATTACTTTTCTTCAATCGAGATGGCTCATAATCATTCTGATTAAATACTTTGGGACGGCCTTCCACTTGACTTCTTCGATTGTTACATCCCACGTTGCACTATTAAATTAATATTAGCGGCCACTTACAAATATTATTTTAACTACATATTTTTTAATTTCTCAAAAGACACGGAAAGATTCCCCATTTAAAGTTTGCTGTCAGATTTATAGTTTACAAGATAACAATGGTGGCCCATTTTAAAAAAAACAATGTATATACAAAGAGTCTCAAACGAGGAAAGGTAAAGATTTAAAGAGACGAGTCTACTACTAAAAAAAGAAAAAAAGTCCAATAAACATAGGTCCGGAAATGCTTAGTTTTCGAATTATCTACCATTTTGTTTGGTTTTTTTTTACTAAACGCTTATAGGCCAGTCGGTAAAGGTCAATTTAGACCAAAAGTACCAGTAATTTGCAATACGGCTGAATTTTTTTTATAAGTACATTAAAGTATGTAGATTAACTTAAAAAAAGTTTACCAGTCTATCGATTTCCCAAAGTCGAAAAAAAAATCGATTATCATTTTTTTTCGATTATCCTTAATATTTCGAGCTGGGGTGAAGATAGAGGAAAATAAAAAATACCACCGTGTAGGGGAGGTATTTTCAACAAAAAAGGTATTATATATTTATTTCGTCCGAGCAATGGTTTGTCTGGAAAAATTCGATAATGCAGGTATGTATTTTGCAGCAGGGGAAATCACTAAAAGGGGACATCTTATTCATATATGAAGCGTTGGCTCATTCTAAATTGGCCGAATTTTAATATATCGAATTGAAACTTGACATAGGAGTTAAAATATATTTTTTTAACATTTATGCTGAGTCTCAGCTTGTTATCTTAAAAATTATCCTATCTAGAGCCACTTGACTTATCAATGGGTTTCTCGATTTTAGGAGTACTGGACCCACCAATTCATTTTAAACAGCTCCAGTTTAGAAAATTTTCAAAATATCAACCTGAAAGTTTTTTTACAAGTTAAATATATAGATTCAAACAAGATCAAGGAGTATAAACCTTTTTTATTATTTACTTTTCAAAGCACAAGTAACTTAAAACAGTATAATTTTAGACCTTTTTAGATTTTTCATCAAAACGCTTGAGTTAATCGGCTGCAGATTAGTCAATTTTTTAAATATAGTTTTTAAAATAAGTGTAGCAAAAAAAAATTGTGTTTTTAACTTCTGTACCAACTTTTAAATCGATATGTTCAAAAATGTCGAAAATGGAGTCGTTGAATCCAAAAGTGTTATAGTTAAAACGAGATAGGTAAAACAGAAGACCATTTTCAAGCGCCTCGTTTTTAAAAATAACATTAAAAAATCGTTCATACTTACTAAGAATATTTATACTGGTGTACTCAACTTGTAAAACAAATTTGATGTTGATATTCCAAAAATTGACGAAACTGGAGTAGATTGAAATTAGTTCGTGAGTCCGGTACTAGTAAAATCGATAATCGAAATCGACTCCTAGATCGGGTAATTTTCAAGATAACAAGCTGAGACTCAGCATAAATGTTTAAAATATATATTTTAACTCCTATGTCAAGTTTAAATTCGATATATTAAAATTCGGCCAATTTAGAATGAGCCAACGCTTCATATATGAATAAGATGTCCCCTTTTAGTGATTTCCCCTGCTGCAAAATACATACCTGCATTATCGAATTTTTTCCAGACAAACCAATGCTCGGACGAAATAAATACATATGACCTTTTTTGTTGAAAAATACCTCCCCTACACGGTGGTATTTTTTATTTTCCTCTGTCTTCATCCCAGCTCGAAATATTAAGAATAATCGGAAAAAAATGATAATCGATTTTTTTTCGACTTTGGGAAATCGATAGACTGGTAAACTTTTTTTTATGTTAATCTACATACTTTAATGTACTTATAAAAAAAATTCAGCCGTATTGCAAATTACTGGTAGTTGTAACCTATACCGACTGGGCTATTAATATCTTTGGAAATAGAAAATATTTGACCTCAATTTGAAATATATATATTTAAAATATTGAAAAATTAACCTCAAATTTTGTGTACACATTTGTTACTTAACCTTTTACCCTTGCACACAAATCCAGAACGTTCTTTTATATACTTTAAAAATGGCGGCCATTTAAAATGTTTAATGTCAAATACCTCTAAAACCGTGAACTTTACTAAAACATTATTAACTTTTTAATAACGAACAAATTGCTTTTTAAAAATTTCTCACTAGTTTAAAACACAACCGAGTTATACTGTAAAAACTCAAAAAAAAGTATTTCAGTACAATTATTATCTTTTGACAGTGGATTGACAAATTTTACAAGCTTCCCGCCAGGCCTAACAAATCTGTAAAACAAACACATCTGTTTACGCTTTGACATAGTAAAAACACCTGCACTACATGTGGCATAACCTCAAAGGGTCACAACGTAGGCTATTTGGCTGTACGTGAATAAGGCGAATGACCTATTGTTGGGTAACTTTACATTGTCAGCTTTTGTTCGGAACTTCGAAATAATGTAAAGTCTGGGGTTTTGGATGCCCGGATTGAGTAAACGTATGGTTAGACCGGTGTATGTAGGGCCTATCATGTATTTATAATTTGTTTGTAGCTAAATTCAAATATATACGAGGTGCATTCCAAGAGTAATGAGAGTGATTTATATATATATAATTTATATATATCAATATAATTCAATGTTATCTCCTTCAAATGATGATCCTTGAGAAGCTATACAACGGTTGTAACGAAGTGTTTTCAAGTACAACAAAAATATAGATAAGCAGTAAGCTTTTAGTTACTAATGGATCCAACAAGAGCAGCTCCGTCCAAGGTAAACAGTTCTAAATTGCTTATCTTGTTCAAACAAACCCAAAAAGCAAACAGTAGCAATCTCCACTCTCCAACTGGCCTATATAAAGCAGCATCGAACATTGAACTACACCGGTCTGACCTACCGCAAGGGCGTGTTGAGCCCGCCGTACCCCGTCGCATAAGCGTGTTGAACACGCGACATTCTGCAAGGGCGTGTTGATCCCGAAGACTCTGTATGGGCCTGGTGAGCCAGCAGTATATGTTTGATGTGTCACATGGCCACTGTCGGCATGCGACAGATCATGTTTTGTTAGTTAAGGGGAGAAGGGCCCCCCCCCCCCCCAGCCTAGTAAGAAATAAATAAAGATTTTATGTTTTAGTTAGAGGAGTCCGAGTTAGTATCGAGAACTGGAAACGCCTCCCTGTGCTAGTCAGCCTGCCGAATTCGAGTCGTTGTACCTGAATGCAATGAGCTACGAGAACCCAGGGACAGCAAGAGGTACTACACCCAGTAACAGGATCGGTGAAGGACTCAAGAGCTTTGCACTACAAAAGCAACCCATTGGAGGCATTGGAGCAAAGGGACAACTACAGCGACACCAGGACGAAGCACTGCGACGTCAAGGTTCAATACCCAGCCCTGTCATCTCCTACAAGACAAGACAAGTCGTATCCAAGGAAACAATTAAGACGATTGGATTAGAGTTTATTGTAAATAATGGAAATAAAAGTGTGTTTATATATACAGTGTAATAATTCAAAGTAGGAAACCAAGGTAGATTCCCTTATAAAGCTTAATGCTCAGGGAAATTTTCCTACACGGTTCCAGCGATTTTTCCACTCTTCATAGCAATGGGCAAGTCTGTGGAGAGCGCTCGTTTCGTTGGATGTTTTCGCTTGCCCCAAAACGAGTTCCCTCAAGATCCAATTCCAGCTTGGGAAAAGGAAATACAAGCCAAATCGGGACTGTAGGGCGGCTGGGGAAGTGTTTTTACGTTTTTCTGAGCCAAAACTTCGCTTATGGACAGGGCGTATAAAGAGGCGAATCCCGGACTCTCTTCCGCGATCGTTCAAGGATTTCTCTATAAAAAGTCTGGTGGACTGTGGTGCCTTGAACTCTTTGTGACCAACTCCTTTTGCAGCAAAAAAAACTAATCAACATAGTTTTCACACGTGATTTGCTCGCGCGTGCTTTCTTCTGTTATGGTGAGGTTAGAGTGTACCATTCGGAACTTCACCGTTTTGTTTTAGGGTCGTACTCAAAAACCCATGTTTCACTTTCGTCGACTGATCTGGTCCAGTAGACAAACGATCAATGAGGCCTTCTGCTCTTCAGTCACATTTTTCGCATGTTCAGTCAATAAGCACCATGATCGTAGCCCACCAGAACATGTTTTGGAGTGTCTTTAAAAATGTAACATCTATATATATAATCAAAAACCCGTATATGTATTTATATAATTCTTCTGTACATGTGTTTTGTCACTGAACTCCTCCTAAACGCCTGGACCGATTTTGATGAAATTTTGTGTGTATGTTTGACTGGGTCCCTGGATGGTTTAGATTCACAATTTGGTCTCCGATAGGGGTTGAAACAACCCCTAAAACAGTAAATATTGTTCTTTATACCTACCTTAAAGCTGGAAATATGAATTTTTTACATTTATTTCTCACAAAATACATACAACAAATAAACCATTTTGTCACTTTTTGCTAAGGGTGAAAATGTAGTAACAACTCCTAGAACAATAAATTTTCATTGTGATATTTTCATTATAATAATATTTTTATATACAACCACAACAATATCTTTTTTGCAATCACATTATTATAATTACCACCAATCTCACGAAAAGTAGCCCTCTTTTGCCTCTCTCGTCTATGACACAAGAATTGAACGGCGAAGTACAACGAGAAACTGCACTCAATTTGGAATTTTGCTTCGGACAACTACAAATCACACAATGATGAAACGAAAATATGTAAATGTCAAACTTAATCTCAAATTTCACTTAGTATATAGTTTATCGAACATTTAAATATAAAAAAAATTGTTGAAGCAGCTAATAGCAGTCAAGCAAACTTTCGTGCAAGCAACGTCTGTCGGGTCCGCTAGTATATATGTATGTATGTGTTCGCACTCTAGCGGCCGCATTTTACGCCGATTTGTTGCAAAATTGGTACACATGTTGGTTTTCTAAGTCGTTCGGACGAGTTCGTTAGCCAAAGGAATCCAACAACCGAAAGCACGTTTTTTGACCAGAATTCACAATTTTTTAGATTTACGTACTAGAATCTAGTAGGGGTTTTATGTATTAAACAAATATTGGAGATTATTGTGGACATTTTGTTTTTTTACACGACCTTATAGCTCGTCTGGTTCACCCAAAATCAATAAAATTACCCGGTTTAAATCCTCGTGGGGCCTTCTTCTGATCCGAGGCCGACGGTCAGGATGCAGGAGTTTGTCCACTGCGTGTAGAACGCAAGGTCGATGTGCAAACTCGAAAGAGCATGCCAATTTCCGAGACAGATTTTGAAGATGAATTTGAATATAGTCTAGAACCTAGACTGGGAGGAGGATACCCGTCTTTCGACCTACTCCTCCACTCCACCTTGAAAAGTAGATAAACTTTGATAGAGAATCTACCATCAGCATGTTAAACCACTACCCCCACGAAACCTTTCCTCTTTACGTGATCCCCGGGGACAGAACCCCAGGAGCTTGGAAGATCACGTCCCGTGGTACCATTATTAGCCTGTTATGGGACAGGTTCTCAGATGCCCAGAGTGGTCGCAGGTCCGAGACAGAACCCCACTGAATCCCCGATCCATCAGCACACACCAGAGTCCGTGGACCAGTAAGAAACTGCCTCTACGGTTTCACACAGATCTCCCGACACTAGTTTGGATTGTTATAGTCTGCGAAGGATGCCGTCCCCTGACAATCGAGGCCCAAGGAGTCCAGCCCCCGGCGAGAAGAGACACCACCCCCATCCCCGTACCACCGACCAACATCTCATTCTCCCACAATCGTACCTTCCTTAACCTCCAAAACCCCTTCCGCAAAAACCTCCAACCCTTGTCCGAAATAATTTCCTTTAACCCAAAACCCTCTATTCCCCCCTCCACTAAAAATTCCCTTAATTTAACGCTTTCTGCTTCACACCTATTATACTTTCTTAAAATGTGCCCCGCAGTCAACAAACTTAATATGGGAAATTCACACAACGGTCAGCAATTCAGCTGCGCGGTGGAGTTATGACTCAGAATCTCACCCAGTCTGTATGTCTAGATTCCAAATTAATAAAGGTAGCTCTCTGATTCACGCGTTTGTCGGAGTTATTTTGTTTTTCAAGTTGGCACGACTCGCTGTTTATAAATAGCCGCGGAACATGTGCGGCGAACATATGAATGGGCACGAGAGGAAAGGTGGCGCCATTAGAGGGGTGTTTTATTTGTGTTCGCAGCTTTAATAAACGCCAAGTTATCACGTGCAAAGTGCATCCGCAGCGCTAATACTTCTGTGATTAGATTTTCCAAAATACACGCGTAATAAGTCCGGGGAATTTAAATTGCGTTTATTTCGGGATCTTTTACATTTTCAAGTGGTGGAAATAAACGTCGTGGAAGAGAACGTATGGACTGTTTTGCAATAAATACTGTCGGGTTGGTTTAACGCCCTTATTTTATGAGGCTAAGGCTGTAACCGTTATGTTAATTTCACATTACTGTCACCAACCTCCACGGCAAAGCAAATTCAAACAACTTATTGTGTATTACGATATATTCGCGGAATTACGTTTGATTAGGTCAGAGATTTTGTATTTCTATATAGCACCATGAAGAGCATGGAATGTGTTCACTTCATTGTTTTCTAAACAGAGACTTTGAGCAAAATTTCAAGTTTCTAGAGGGACTTTTAATTTTGGCGTTTTTATTTTTTCGGTAACACGGAATCTGAAGCACTTACAGGGTCAAATGGAGTCTTAAAAATGTATTCTCTTAAGCTACAACTTTCCATTTAATGTATGTTAATTAAAAAGACCAACGTGTTTTGCAATCTTTCAACCCCTCAAACCTGTTCCGGAAGGTGGAAATTGGTTGACCTTTTCTACGATATTTTTTATCAAAACAACCTCACTGGGATCAAAGATCTCACTGGGTGTATCAATTCTAACAAACGTCTTATTAGCAACTTTCCATAGGAAAGATGAGCTATTGCTAGGTCGGGAGTGGTCAATGAGCACCGATCATGGTCCCCAGAACACATTTTGGGATGTCATTAAAAACTGCATATACAGGGTGATTGATATAAGTGCGCCAGCTGTTTCTTTTGAAATATTGTTTTATGATGATTCACGATTTCACTCAATTCTGGATTGTGAATCAGCTGTTATCAACTTCATTTTTCACGTGAGAGAAATTTGTAATTTTGTCACTTAACTCCTCTGTATTATGGTTTTAAAAAATTAACAGAAGCAGTATTTGTTGATTTTAAAAAGTTATTTGTTTGTCTAAAACCTCCTTTAACAGTGTTGAGAGCGTATGCATTGGTTCAAAACGTTTCCATACCAAAAATATTATCCGCTCAGATAGGGTGTTTTGAAACTTTATACCCCTCTAACTTTTGAACTGTTAGTCGTATCAAAAAAAACACCAAGAACAAAAAAAGTTTTAAAATAGCTTGTAAATTTGTAAAATCGAAAATCTTCATAAAATATAGGGTGTTCCGTAAGAAAATCGAAAGTTGGTCACCTTATTGGAAAAATGGCGGGTAAGATAAACATTTCAAAGCCACCGAATTAAACAGAACTAAAAGCCCAGGGGAGTTACTATTAACATTTGTTAATAGCTTTTATAGATTTCAAGAGAACACCTGACACACTTATATCAATCACCTTGTATACGTCTTCGCACTGTAGCGGCCGAATTTTACGTTCAATTTGGTCCAAATTTGGAACATAAATTGGTTTTCCAAGTGGCTCGGACGAGTTCCAAAAAACCCAACAATCCAAAAGCACGTTTTTCGTTTACAAGTACCCTTTTATGAGATTTTCGTGCTAGAATGAAGCATTTTCGGGGTTTTATGTAAAAAATTAGATTATTCTGCACTTTTTGTTTTTTCACACAACTTTATAGCCCGACTGGTTCCATCAAAATCGATCAAAACAGAAGAGTAACAGTCGAGCGTAATTGTAAGCGTTATGTTCACTTCACATTCCTGTCACCAACTAGAGACGGGCGACTTCGACTTACGGCACGACTTAGAGTCGATTTACACTCCAAGTCGATCTGAAAGTCGACTTTGTTCAGTGTAGCAGAACAGATCGGCTTAACGACAATGACTAAGTAGGTTTACAGGGTCGATTCAAACGGTTATAATTTTATTAAAACCGTAAAAGATGTCAGATTGAAATTGGAGAAAAAACAAAAATGTTTGTTACGTCCTTATTCTTAATATGAACTCGTGAATCAGTATATCACATTATAATTAGTTTCATTTTAATATTGATTGATATTGAACTATGGCGTTCACGGAAGCGTAGCTAAAAGGATTGTAAAAGTGGCGGTTGCGGACGGGCGGCAATAAACCCTCCAGGTCAGTTTGGGCCGTCTCGAGTTAAGGTGGCACGACCTATACCATACTATACGTGTAAATTGTTAAATGTAAGATGACTTAATCGGACCGAGATTTTTGCCTTTTAGCCCTCGTAACTACCGCCAGATCAAGAAAGAGGTGCTCATGAGAAAAACTGCAATTTCTGAAAATTTTATAAAAATTGCATGTACTATTAAAAAACAACTGTTTTCCCTTTAAACCCCTCTTGGTACAAACGTCGGTTTCATAAGTCGCTCGGACGAGTTCGTTAGTAAAAAAAAATCTAACAAGCTGAAACACGTTTTTTGATCGTAATTAACAATTGTTTGAGATTTTTCATACTAAACAATTTGGGTTTTATGTAAGAAAATAAATGTAAGAGGATAAGCTACATATTTTGATGTACACGACGTTATAATAATAATAGTAAAGTGTGTTTATTGCACTACATACAAGACAAAACATTGAATCAAAAGAAATACAACACAACTAACCAAAATAATAACTCATACCAAAATAAAGTTACACACTTACAGCACGACCCGTAGGTCATCTGCCAGGTTGGATTTACTACCCCGAACAAAGAGGAAGTTCTTTAATTAAACTCATAAATTAATGCCTTCCTATACTTGAGCGCACTTCTCAAGAAATTTACTAAACTAAACCAGTTTTCCCCATTCAATATCCTTACCAATCTGTCCCCATCAAGGACTTTACATTTAAAATATGTTTCTCGAATGCCACCTAATAACAAACATTCTCCTATAAAATGTATCATGGTTTCCTCCTCCCTAGAATTGCATAAAGAGCACATCCTTTCAATTTCATTCGAACCTGGTCCAGCGTTTAGAGGCAGCGTGGCACTCCTTGCTCTGAATATTAAACTAATAAATTCTCGCGTGTATTTGTCTTTAACATAAGCTGCCTCCCCAAGATTATATTCAAGTTTATTACAATAGGTAATCTAGAGCATCGGATATGCTTAAATGACTATTTTTGTGGTTTAACTCACCGCCAGCAATCCTTTTTGAAGTAATCCTTCTGTTTACATAATTTTATCACCAGACGATGGACGAATAATATGTCCGAAACACGTGTCGTGATACATATGTAAACAGAAGGATTACTTCAAAAAGGATTGCTGGCGGTGAGTTAAACCACAAAAATAGTCAAGTTTATTGTATACGTCATGCCCCTCAGAACTTAAAATCCGATCTGCCCATGAATTCGTCTCTTCTTCTTACAATTTTGCCAATAATTCATTCAATATTTTATTTCCCTGCCCCATTTTTTTATCTTTAAAAAATCTAAATTCAAGTGCATTTTCTCCCCCATTACCAACCAGAATTTAGCCCAAGAGATATTCCTTATAATGACCTGCCTAACTATTTGTTTTGGTGATCTATTGTCTGTCATGCTTAGGCACCTAATTATACAGGGTATCCCACGAAGAAACGGAGAAACCCTCAGGACTTGTTCTTCGGGTGAAAATAACAAAAAAAGTTCATATAAACATAGGACCGAAAACTCTTCGTTTCCCAGATATCCGCCATTTTGTTTTTTGTGCAAAATAATTCATATCTAGAGAACGGTTTGACTGATTGAGTTCAAACTTGGCATGAAGCTTAACCTCATAATGATATATCTCGATAAGATAAATAAGAAAAATAATCGATACTATCGAATCTTGAAAATTTCAAACCTAAATAACTCAAAAACCGTACGTTTTAGCGAAAAATGTCAAGATACCTTTTTTGTAGCCCTTTTGATTCCCTATCGGGTGGTGTAACTTTCAAAACAATGGGATGAAGGATAATAGTTAAGTTAAAGGTAATAATTGGTTTGTTCAACCCGGCATACTATATACAAACACAGTAAATACAGCAATAGTGTATGTACATTTGTTGTCATTACCTTTAACTTAGCTATTATCCTTCATCCTATTGTTTTCACAGTTACCCCACCCGATAGGGAATCAAAAGGGCTACAAAAAAGGTATCTTGACATTTTTCGTTAAAATGTACGGTTTTCGAGTTATTTAGGTTTGAAATTTTCATACAGCCGCCATTTTGAAACGCAAGATTCGATAGTATCGATTATTTTTCTTGAGATATATCATTGTTAGGTTACGCTTTATGCCAAGTTTGAACTCTATCAGTCAAACTGTTCTCTAGATATGAATTATTTTTCACAAAAAAACAAAATGGCGGATATCTGGGAAACGAACAGTTTTCGGTCCTATGTTTATATGAACTTTGTTTGTTATTTTCACCCGAAGTACAAGTCCTGAGAGTTTCTCCGTTTCTTCGTGGGACACCCTGTATATTTCAAATTTATTTTTAAAGTTTCTTAATTCAAAGATTTTGCCTTTGTCTCTAAATATAATACACTATTTGGGGTATTATTTGGTAGGCCAAACATTCTCATAAAAAAAGCGTTGAAAATTATCTATAATAAGAATTTGTCTATAAACCCAAACTTGTGACCCATACGTGACTATTGATTTACATGCTGCATCAAAAACCGCCTCCTTTGTTGAGGTTGGAATACTATCTTTTACCATAAAATGCCTCCATGAAGAATTTAATGCAAATTTCGCTACCGTAATTATCTCTGTAAGATGTAAGTTGAGTGATAAACACGACGTTATAGCTCGCGTGGTTCCCCCAAAACGTCAAAACACCATAAAAGTACTCGGTTCAAATCAACAGGGGGGGGATTTTACCGTTGGTAGTTTCTGATACTAGACCGACGGCCGGGATTCAGATTCAGCTGCGAGCGAAGCGAAATAGTCTAAAATCATATTCACAAGGTCATGCTGTAAAACTCGTAAAGCGGGTGTTTACGCTGAGAGCGGGACGGAGCTGCGCGTGAGCCGAGACTGGAGGCTAAAGTGTGAACAAATTCTCCTAATAAATTTCGTACAATATAAATACGATATAGTTCTAAAAATATAAATGTAGGATGTTGTTCTGCACATTTTGTTTTTTTACGCGACCTTATAGCTCGCTTGGTTCCCCCAAAATCGATCAAAACGTAAAATAACATAGAAGTACCCGGTTCAAAGCCATGTGGTGGATCCTACCGGGGGGTTGGCGTGCGAAGTACGCAATGCAGTGTGTATTGAATATACTCCCAATACGGGGGCTGGCGTGCGAAGCACGCAATGCTTTTTGTATTGAAGATACTCCCAATATGCGGAATGGCGTGCGAAGCACGCAATGCAGTGTGTATTGAAGATACTCTCAATATGCGGAATGGCGTGCAAAGCACGCATGCTTTGTGTATTGAAGATACTCCCAATATGCGGAATGGCGTGCAAAGCACGCATGCTTTGTGTATTGAAGATACTCCCAATATGCGGAATGGCGTGCGAAGCACGCAATGCAGTGTGTATTGAAGATACTCTCAATATGCGGAATGGCGTGCAAAGCACGCATGCTTTGTGTATTTAAGATACTCCCAATATGCGGAATGGCGTGCAAAGCACGAAATGCAGTGTGTATTGAAGATACTCTCAATATGCGGAATGGCGTGCAAAGCACGCATGCTTTGTGTATTTAAGATACTCCCAATATGCGGAATGGCGTGCGAAGCACGCAATGCAGTGTGTATTGAAGATACTCTCAATATGTGGAATGGCGTGCAAAGCACGCAATGCTTTGTGTATTGAAGATACTCCCAATATGCGGAATGGCGTGCGAAGCACGCAATGCAATGTGTATTGAAGATACTCTCAATATGCGGAATGGCGTGCAAAGCACGCATGCTTTGTGTATTGAAGATACTCCCAATATGCGGAATGGCGTGCGAACCATTTTGCAGTTATTCAGCACCGTCGTGAATAGACGTATTTCCCAAATTGTTTTTTGAAACGCTAAAACGTAGGCCTGTAAACTTAATTTTGGAAATTTGCTCAACTGTGTGGTCGAATTATTATTATGTTAGTTTCTTTTTTCATTTATTATTTCCTTGTAGGTATGTGTTCAAACATGAATTTGTTTGTTTTGTTGATGATGTTATAGTTTAGGCAGGACTTATTGTTTGTGTACATAATCTTTTATATATAGTATATAAAAGGTTATGTATATTGTTCTATAAGGTTCTATATTGTGCCTAGAATAGAATAGATTTATTGCAACAACTAAAATGTACATGTTAACAAAACTAAAAGGTACATCAGGTAACAAATGTTGCAAAAGCATCCCCAGAACGTTAAAACCAACTACAGTACGTAATATTAGGAAAAGGTTATATATTCGCAGCTGCTCAATGCCTTCAAGAGTAAACCAATTTCCCCAGAAGTTGGTTGAAACCCTAAAAGCCGGGTGATCGAATTATTTTAAAACTTCACCATAAAAGTTGTTAATGAAAAAAGTACGAGGCAGTGGCCCATGGACGAGTTTCCATCACCTGCAGTACCTTCGAAAGCCTTCTTTACGAAGATGCGCTTTCATACGAGGCCTATCGACGCCAACTTGATCATGACTTGTTTTTTACACGCCCTAGATGGCGTGCTACCATTGTAATGGGTTCTTTGTAAACTTTAAAAGAAACCGTACTGCTTTTAACTCAGTCGTCGACCTTTTCCGTCACGTACAGTGTTGTCAGACCGTACACATAACGGCAACACTGTAGCGTTACGTATTGATTAATATTGGTTTAATTATTTAGATAGAAGCAGCTGTGATGTGACGATGGAAGGGAATATATTGGACCACGCAGCTGAACCGCTGACGTGAGTTGAGCGAATTTCCAAAATTAAGTTTATATGCATATGTTTTAGAGTTTCAACCAACAATTTGGGAAATAGGTCTATTCACGACGGTGCTGAATAGCTGCAAAATGGTTCGCACGCCATTCCGCATATTGGGAGTGTCTTCAATACACAATGTATTGCATGCTTCGCATGCCATTCCGCATATTGGGAGTATCTTTAAGACACAATGCATTGCGTGCTTCGCACGCCATTCCGCGTATTGGGAGTGTCTTCAACACACAAAGCATTGCGTGCTTCGCACGCCAACCCCCGTTATTTGGAGTATGTTCAATACACAATGCATTGCGTGCTTCGCACGACAACCCCACTGTAGGATCCACCACAAGGCTTTGAACCGGGTACTTCTATGGTATTTTACGTTTTGATCGATTTTGGTGGAACCAAACAAGCTATAAGGTCGCGTAAAAAAACAAAATGTGCAGAGTAACATCCTACATTTATATTTGTAGAAAAAACAGAAAAACAAATACATTCTCGTAGGAAAAACCTCAAAAAATAGTTACTTTCGGTTAAAAAACGTGCTTTGGATTGTTGGATTGGTTTGGCTAACGAACTCGTCCGAGCGACGTAGACAACCAACATGTGTACCAAATTTGAACCAAATCGGACTTAAAATACGGCCGCTATAGTGCGAACACACACACACACCCACACACACACACCCACACACACACACACCCTTATATACAGGGTGTATCAGGAAGAAACGGAAAGAATTGCAGGACGTGTTCTACTGGTGAAAATAATGAAAAAAGTTCCTATAAACATAGGTCCGAAAACGCTTCGTTTTCCAGATATCCGCCATTTTGTTTTTTGTACAAAATAATTCATATCTAGAGAACGGTTTGACTGATTGAGTTCAAACTTGGCATGAAGTTTAACCTGACAATGATATATCTCAAGAAAAATAAACGATTAAATCCAATCATGCGTTTCAAAATGGCTGCTGTTTGAAAATTTCAAACCTAAATTACTCCAAAACCGTACATTTTAACGAAAAGTGTCAAGACACCTTTTTTGTAGCCCTTTTGATTCCCTACAGCCCCGGCTCACGCTATTGGGAGTGCCTTCAATACACAAAGCAGGGCGTGCTTCGCACGCCATTCCGCATATTGGGAGTGTCTTCAATACACAAAGCATTGCGTGCTTCGCACGCCATTCCGCATATTGGGAGTGTCAGCCTGTCGTTCTCTTCTCCTCCTCTGCTGGTTTCCCCACTATCACTGCCTCTCTCGCCGTCAGTTGCCAATTTATATTCGTGTTATATTCTGAAGCATTTTTATCATACTTTATCGACCTTATTAAAAAATGTGTTAATTTTGGGCCACTTAGGTCAATTGGGCGCATTATACAAGATAATGGCCTAATTTGTTTATAAGTTACTACTGTAATTGTGAAAAAACAATTAATGCGACAAATTTCATCTTCCGCCTGTTTGAAGTGCACATAACAAACAATCATTTTCGAAAAGATCTGTCCTTAATATTGTAAATTAACAAAGATATGAATTTTTGAAAAATAATAAATTTAAAAAGTTTTTCCTACTTTTATCGGTGAAAAGTGGTCCGATTGGGGTCTATAAAAAAGTTTTGTAGGTTTTTTAATTCTCTACAAATGTCCCTTTGTAAGTACAGTGATCCATGCATACTTTGTATAATATCAACTAAAAACCCGTATAAGTCCTAATTTATTGTTATTTTTGTTTATAAAAATGTGCAAATGCTCCTTGCCTGATTTTTGTATTTTACATAATCTATGTGCTACCCTTAAAGTCCCTGTGGATGTCGCTTGCTGTTAAATTCAATTGTGTGCTCGGGAGAAGTGTAAACTTTTTAACTAACACAACTTACGAAATGAGGAAGCACAATGTCCATTTCAGAGGTATTACCAATTAAACTATACATTGTGTTAACATTAACGGGTTAAGCCTATGACTTAGGACAATCTGTTACACTTATATAACAAACTTAAATATACTAAATTAGGCAATGAGAGTGTGGCCTAACAGGCTAAGGCGCTAGTCTATGGTGATGAAGTCTGCTGGTTCGAATCTCGTCAAGACTAAAACTTTTTTCAAACAGATGGAATAGAGCGTTTCACTTTAGGAGCGTTTCACATAATACATGGTGAAACGCGTGACGGTAAAATCCGATTCACCCCCAGCAACTAGAAAACTATAAACTCTGCTATACAGTCATGTATACAAATATGGAAAAAGGTGTTGTTTTCGTCCAAATTTTCTGTTTTTGTGCTCCCTGAATCCCAAAAAATTGTTTAGTGGAATTAACAGTGTTGGTGCTCCCTGAACCCAAAAATATTTTTAGTGGAATTATTTGTTTTGGTGCTCCCTGAACCCAAAAAGTGTTTTTTTTTTTGTGATGTCTGTCCGTGTGCCCGTTATGATGTGTACAGAGCTGGAGACCATACCAACAGAGCCCTGATACCAACGATCCGATTTTGATTAAATTGGGTATGATGGTGTAGTTCGGAAATATCTCCAGGCGTTTTTTTATTTTTTTCAAATTCTTGATTTTTAAGGGGTTTTAACCCCCAAAAAGGCAAAAAAACGAGAAAAATCCAAATTTCTCAAAAACGGCTCCAACGATTATGATCAAATTTCTCTTATTTGTAGCCCTTAATATACCCTACCATATGCAAAAAACCGCATCTTTCTAAAAATTCTCGTTTAGCTAATAATAATAATAATAATAATTGATTTTTGGGGTTTTTGGCCAAAACAGGGTTGTTTTTCAAAATTTTTCAAAACCTTTTTTCGCGCATCTATACAGGCCTAATTCACATGTTTGGTGCAAATTTGTTCGAAATCGATCGAATAGTTTTAATAATAATACTAACATTTATTAGTTATTATTATTAGTTACTGGCCTACTTTAATGTCCCCCCCCCCCTTTAATACAATTATGAATCACAGTGAATCTGTTTAATAATTTAAATGTGTTTGTGAGAAAGTATGTGTCAGTTTATTTGGACTTGGTGGGTCTATAGAAGTTAACACTTCAAAAATCTCTATTGGTTGTGCTAGTAGGCCTGTAGAGGAATGCAATCTGATAAACGTTCTGCCAACATTCGAACACAAAACTCTCTCTCCGGGTATAAATAGCAGAACAATAGCCTTTGTCAAGCGTTAAAAGTGCGACGCAGTAACGCATTTAAAAAGGTCAACGCTTAAGCTATGAAATGTGTGTTCATGTATATTAATAAGAACACTACTATTAAACCAACCTCCAGGGGAAGTTACATGTGTGTGTGAGAGAGATAGAGAGAGAATAATCTGCAGCTGTTTAGCATAATATATATGTTTATACTAGAGGACTTCCTTGTCCAACCCACTGCGAAGCAAATGCAAAATGTTATTTTTACGGGATTTTCGATTGATTAGGGCAGAGATGTTTTATTTGTATATAGAAGAGAGACAGTGGAGTAACCAGGATTTAATTTTGGAGGGGGGGCAGCACTGGGGGGTTTAGGGGGTATTTTTGAAATTTAATAGCTCTAAAACCTAGTTTTAACCTACTTTTACTTTCTCCCCCATATTCGTAGTATATGGAGAAAGTATTGTTTTCGTCCAAATTTTCGAATTAGAATTTTTAGTGGAATTATCTGTTTTGGTGCTCCCTGAACCCCAAAAAATTGTTTAGTGGAATTATTTGTTCTAGTGCTCCCTGAACACAAAAAAGTGTTTTTTTTTGTGATGTCTGTCCGTGTGTCTGTGTGTCTGTTAGGATGTGTAGCTGGAGACCATACCAACGGTCCGATTTTGAAAAAATTTGGTATGTAGGTGTAGTTCTGGAGTATCTTTTATAGTTTAAACCTACAACAGCATAATGAATTTGCAAAAAATAAACATAAATAAACGGTACCAGGAACTGGCACATACTTTCTCACAAACATTATTTAAATTACTAAACAGATTCATTGTGACTTCCTAAATTGTAGTTGGGGTAGGTGATTTATTAAAGTAGGAGATTAACTAATAAATATTATTATTATTATCTAGAGAGAAAACTATTCGATCGATTTCGAACAAATTTGCACCAAACACGTCAGTTAGGCCTGTATAGATGCACGAAAAAAGGTTTTGAAAAAATTTGAAAACAACCCCCTTACGCCCAAAAAACCCCAAAATGAGTTATTATTATTATTATTGCCTAAACGAGAATTTTTAGAAAGATGCGGTTTTTTGCATATGGTAGGGTACATTAAGGGCTACAAATAAGCCAAATTTTATCAAAATCGTTCGAGCCGTTTTTGAGAAATTTTGATTTTTCTCGTTTTTTTTGCCATTTTTAGGGGGGTAAAACCCTTTAAAAATCTAAAATTTGAAAAAATAAAAAATACGCCTGGAGATATTCCAGAACTACACCATACCAAATTTCATCAAAATCGGACCGTTGGTATGGTCTCCAGCTCTGTACACATCCTAACAGCACACGGACAGGCATCACCAAAAAAACCACTCTTTTGGGTTCAGGGAGCACTAAAACAAATAATTCCACTAAAAATATTTTTGGGTTCATGGAGCACCAACACAGATAGCCTAATTCCACTAAAAATTCAAATTCCAAAATTTTTACGAAAACAATACTTTCTACATATACTACGGAGAAAGTAAAAAGTAATAATAATATTAATAATGCCTTTATTTAGTTTCCTAATTTTAAAAAGTGCATATTTTTACTTTCTCCCCCTATACCATAGTATATGGAGAAAGTATTGTATTCGTCAAAATTTTCGAGTTTGAGTTTTTGGTGGAAATATCCGTTTTGGGTCCCCCTGAACCTAAAAAAGTGGTTTTCGGAGTGATGTCTGTGTGTGTGTCTGTATGTGTGTCTGTGTGTCTGTGTGTCTGTGTGTCTGTGTGGATGTTATCAGACCTAGAGCCTAAACCAGTCGTCCGATTTTGATGAAATTTGGTATGGAGGTACTAATCCACGGTATCTCCAGGCGTTTTTTCCATTTTTGTGAATTTTTTATTTTTAAGGGTAATTTTCCCATAAAAAACCATAAAATATCGGAAAAATTAACTTTTCTCAAAAACGGCTCTAACGATTTTGATTAAAATTTTACAGTTTATTAGGGACCTAAAGTACTATAAACTGTAAAATTTTAATCAAAATCGTTCGAGCCGTTTTTGAGAAAAGTTGATTTTTCCATTATTTTATGGATTTTTATGGGAAAATGACTGTTAAAAATAAAAAAATTACAATAAATTGGTAATAGTATTTTTTTATTAAGTTTCTTTAATGAGGGAGAAAGTATGTGTCAGTTTCCTGATACCGTTTATTACAAACTAAAATCATGTTTATTAAAGAAAAAAGAAAAATACATTGCAACTGATGACTACTACATTACTAAACAATTCAAATCAAAAATGCAACGACTGCTATAGGCCCATTTCTGGGCGAAGGCTTCTCCCACACTTTTCTACGTCTTGTTGCTGGCATTATATTGGTAATTATTTTAGAGTAATTGGTGGATATTGGAGAACTAATTTATTTTGTATATTTATATGTTTTTGTTTTCATTTTGTTTTGTTTTGTTTTGCTTTTTGTTTTTTACTACAAACCAATTACCTAAAACTGGTTGCGGTAATTGGTATTATTTCCAAGAATGTAAGGAGAATTGTAATGCACGATCTGGAAATAAAATTATTATTATTATTCCGCCATTGAGGTCCTACTTGACTCATCAACTCCAGGGTTGCCTACCCCTGTGTCTCTTATTTCCCAGTGGTTACCAGTTATTACATATGTTTGTCCATTTTCCGTCATCCATTCTCGCTAAATTTCCAGCCCAAGACGTTTGGCCATTGGGACGACATTTTCTAATGGGGTTGTTTTCCTTATTTCAGCATTTCTGACTTTATCCCGTAACGACAGATTCAGCATGCTGCGTTCCACAGCTCTGTGTAACGTTCAACCTGTTGTCTTCTTTCTTCGATAAAGTCCACGTTTGTGCTCCATACGTCGTGTAAGTAATTATGCATTTATTAAGCTAAAGTCTTTAGCCCTGGCGCCATGTTGCTTTAAAAAAATACATTTCACAGACCAGTACTTCTTACAAGCCGAAGTAATATTCTTCTATCTGCAACTATTATGAAAATGCATTGTTTGACGTAGATATGGTGCTTCTGCTATCCACTTTAACTTTATTTTATTTAGGAATAGATCTTCTTGTTTCGCGTTGCTTAGGAGTACCGTTTTTTATTTATTTATCACGTGTCCTCTAATATATTCGCCAGTTCTTTGGACGATTTCGCAAGAACAACGACACATCGGAAAATCTTAGATATATTTATTCCATTAATTTCAATTCCTAAACCATGCCGTTCTAACTTA
>JAGFPH010015565.1:9259-20947 GCA_018207615.1 Philaenus spumarius | reverse complement strand
AGTGGTTAATACTATCCTATAATTTTACCTCACCTCTAAAACATATATAAGGTATGTATATATAGGGGCCTAAGCCTTGTCACAAGCTGAAGGACTAACTAAACAAATGAATTTAAGATTATTGGTTACTTTACAAATAAAAAATGTCAAGAATAGGCCTACAATTATAAGCCTATGATAACAACATATATAAAACCCAGATAAACTATTTTTCATAAACACATTTATAAACATAGGCCTTAAAGTATTTATCAAATATTAAAAAGTCAAATTCTAAATTAAATAGTTATCTTCTATATATATAAAATTCAATGTATGTCCGTCTGTTTGTATGTTTGTCCTTTATGCGTTACCAAACCGTCCATCCGATTGCTTTGAAATTTTGCATAGTAACACAGGTTAACCCTGGGAAGGTTTTAGGCCATTTACCGAAGTCCTAGGACATTAGGGCTACGCCCCAGTGGCCCTCAAAGTTTCAATGTTAATCTTATGGAAGGTCAATCTTAAGGAAGAAGAAGAAAGATTTCTTTTGATTTTATCAGGGGCACAAAAAACAGCTGTTCGTACGAAAAGCTTAAAACAGCTGATTTTGATCAAAAACTGAATATAATTTTAGGTTAGGCCTACAATGAACTAAAACACCAATTATTATTTAAGATATATAAAAGCCAAATACCACTCACTGACTGAACACTTAAAAAGAATACAATTACGTTAAAAAGACTGAAAATACCAACCACCACGGGCAACGCCGTACGGGTCAGCTAGTGTACTATATTGATAAGCTAAATACCAAGAACAGTAATAGACATACACACAGTCGTAGTCCTAATAACCCGACATAATGATAGGCCTAATATTTTTTAAATAGTAAAACCTAAATTAATTTTTCCATAAACGCTAAATAAAAACTAAAATACATTTGCTTCCAGGAAGACCATTTCATGGGCGCCCATACTTATGGGCAGAAGGAGTGAGCCCCCCCCCCCTTAGCTCCCAGGGAAAGAAAATATGTAAGCTAGGCTATATTATTAATTATAGTCAGGTATTTTTCTTTTAAGAGATTAGCACTAAAATATGTTTTAAATGTTATGTGCCGTTTGATTTTACATATAGGCCTATATATACTACTTATTTTATTTTTTACAAGAGTTCAAGAATGAGCTGCTGGGTCACTACTTCGTGCGGCCTCTAGGAGTGTTATAGGTCTTTGTGTATTCATTGACGGTGTAAAGGTCAACACACTCAATGCAGACTCATTGACGACCGGGGCTACAGACTCAATGCTGTGTGGGTTATTTCATCAGAAAAGCCAAATTGGCTTCCCAAATTTCAAAAGTTTTCTGGGGGATATCAAAAATATCCCTGTACCCATTTTTGCAGAAGGAGGGAAGAGTACTCCTTAAGCCCCATACACCGGTCAGCCCCCCTTCCCTAGGAAATATCAAATGCGTGCCCATGGAACATTTTACTCTCAAAAACATTCAAAGAAAATTACTAAGTAATAGAACTACAGCTAAACAAATAGGATATAGGTATTCAAGGTTGATAGGCTAGGCTATTTTTGGCCTTTTGAAGTAGGCCTACCGTAGGTAAGTAGATGCTGTATCAAAGTAATAGGCCTATGCTATTTAACAATCCAAAATGTGTAAAAAATATAGCCTTCCTTTAAACTGACAGCTCGAAATAAATAAATAAAGTTAAAGATTTTCTATTTTATTCAAATTTATCCCAATAAACTAAGTTATAATGGCCTTCATATTCAAGATAGGTCTAGACAATTTTAATCCAAAAATATGGAATGAATTGGTCTACTGTATACTGTAATGTGTAGTCTTTTTTATAAAACGAAATCCAGGGGGCTACTGTAGGCCTAGGCCTACTTTAAGACCAAAAACTGACAGAGCCCAACAAATATATATATAGGCCTAGCCTAGGACCTAATGAAGGAATAGAAGATATTTTGTATCCTACTAGGCCTATGTTATTATGCAAGGTTAATGTAAAAATAATACAATCCAAAATAATTCAAAAATATACCAACAACTAACTTTGACCTCAGTTAGTTAAAACAATTAACAATTTAACAGACAATAAAAGTGCTTGCTGTAGCCCTGTCTTATTTTATTTCCACGTTAGTGTTATTGTTCAGGATTAGGTATACCTAGCCTACGTAAGCTAGTTTTACATTCAACAAATTTAACCGATTTGAACCATTAAAAATCAATGTGTTTTTAACAACAAAGTTTTGAGAAATGTCAGATTGGACTGTGTCTACCAACAGCCTTTATTTCTCTACTCCCTAATCTGAGTAGAGGTAGGCTATACGTTCTTCAAAAGATAAACAGGGTGATTGCGATGTAGGCTAATTTGGACCTACCAAATGTAAATAAAATATCAAATTAAAAACAATTTTAAAACAGTAGGCCTAGTTCAAATATAACAAAGTTGTTGAAAAGCTGTAGCGTACAATCGCACGGAGTTGATAATCGAATCCTGCTGAGGATTTAAAATATTGAAAATTTAAAATAATTTGATTGACAAATATTTTGACTAGCAATAATAGTAATAAATAAAATACAATCTATCAATATTTCATACAAAAAGAATAATTTTCCTTTAGCAACCACGAGGTGAACATAACCACTTTTTTTTAAGAATTATGAAACATTAAAAAAATACTTTAGTTATACTCAACCTCTAAGATCTGTAGGCTACAAGTTATGTAAATAAAACTTTGACAAATGTGTGAGATTACAAAGAATTACCTCGATTCATGGTAGACGACGAAAAAATACAGTGTCCACACTCTTCAGTCAAATAAGAAGAAAGACTAATTAATAAGAGAATTATAAACAGAGATAATATTACCAAGAGGAGATAGGCAACTCAATGTTATAAGTTGAAACTATCTTCAGCGCTTCTGGTGGAAATGTAGTGGACTAACAAACAAAGTTTTACTAAACGTAGTACGTTGTATCTATTTTAACCGGTATTGTAGTATATAATTATAATTTATAGGCCTACTATTAAATCATTACTTTTGCATATTTAAGCATTATTCTTTGGCTACTAACTGTGAAATTTATTTTGTTAAACAAAAGTTTATTAAATGACTCTAGAATAAATTGTCATTTAATAATACATTTTGTCTATAATTTAAAACACAGTAGTAATCTAAGAAAAATACTTAATTTCAAAAGTAATCACATAATATTAGGCTGTAAAAATTAAAATAATGTAATATTTATTTAAATTTATAACACTTATAAATTAACATATTATTATTTGAAAATAGCTTTGGTAAAAGTATTATTGAAATATATTTGACCACTTGTAGATAAAGAAATCTTATTTCTTAGTACACTCAAATTAAGTGGATGCACAATGGTTTTAATTAATAATGGTTTTAGACATTTTTAATCATAATTTTGTCTTTATAAAAATAAAAGAGAATGCATTATTTTTGTTGTCAGTAAAGAAAGCACTCACTAGAAGGATAGTAAACAAATAATAACATTTTTTTAGATAATATAAATTTATTAAAACATATCACCTAGATATATAATCAATAATATTCACATTAAATTTTCTTGAAAGGTTTATAGGAGCCGATGACGGTAGAGAACCTGTAACAAACATACCAGCCAATTATAATTTTTTCAAACAAGGTATTACATAATGTAAAATGTTGTTAGAAGCTTAATTTAACAAAATGATAAAAAAGTAGAATGATGTGACAATTTGGCTTTGAATAAATAGGAGGAACTAAGTCGCCTTCCTGAGTTGTAAATAAACCTTTAGTTTGCATTGATCAAAATTTGATAGTTAGAAAGTGCAATGTTATCTTCTAGGCTATTTAACAAATTTTGTGACTCTTACATTTCACTGTTCTTTAAAAAAAAAAAAAAAAACAGAATCTTATGTTTCAATATATACATAAAAATTAACCCCTTTTATGATCTTTGAAATACATGTGAGTTTCAGGGTTTTTAAACATCAAAATAGTAGTATAACGTAAAAGGGGTCATAAGGTAAATTTTGGGCATTAGCCTAATTTAAAAGATTTAGTTATTTCATAATATTAATGAACATAGAAATTCAAAGGGAAATGCAGACATTAATTAATAATTCAGAATAAATCTTACATAATATTAACTTCATGTTTAATTTCAGTTTTGTTTAAATATTTAAATTATGTTTCATGATGTGTCAAAGTATGAAAAACATTTAAAAGGTATTGGAGGGTTTGAAGCTATGGTCCACTAAGTTTTTAGACAGTGATGAATAAATATTGAAAGATTATTTCAGACATCGTAAGAAATAAACTTGATAGATTATGTTGGAAGCCTGTGTGATTCATCTATGATAGAGACAGAATTTTTGTCCGAGATGTTGGCAACATTCAAAGGTAGTTGTAGGGGAACATATTTACGGTCCCCTGGAAAACAGCTTCCCATTGGTAACCTGGAGAACAGCTTCCCATTGGTGTCTCCTGGTTTGTATCACGTGACATGGCGTGATCGGAAGAAAGAACGAGGAAGAAGGAGCCTTCTTCCCACTTGCAAAAGTGATCCAGTACAAAGCAGACATGTTTTGCAGTTAGTCCAGCGAAATGTTTTAACAGGTGCTTATTTGCGGTAGTTGAAGTACAACTACCGTTTAAATATGTTTAAAGAGGAGTAAAGACAGTGCCGTACATCGTACGATAACGAAGATGTGAAATTTGTTCGTAAATTGTCTCAAAAGTGATAACTTTGGAAGTATGAATCATGGCGTAGCGTCCTTTATGCATTTTACGTAAGGATTGTGCAACGAACGTCTCAGTAAACTAAAATCAACGTGGATAAAGTGCGACGAATAAAAGTGTTATGGGGTTTTCTATTTTTAAATTGAATAAAATTGTGTTGTAAGTTTTCTCTTTTGTAAATTCATATTTTCTTTAAAGTGCACTATAAAACAAAAAATCGTAAGTAGTAAATTAATTTAACCAAGTCTGCATTTGAATAATTTATCAATATAACTTGTTGTATGTTTAAGGTGAAATTATTAATAATGAATTTGTGTGTTTGAGTGTCTGATTGCGATAGTTGAGATGATGAATTGCCAATTTGATTTAATTATTAATGTGTGTGTTTTGCAATCTAAAATGATACAGTAAAGTATTAATGCCAATCACTATGACTTTTTAATTTGAGTTTTTATCCTTTCCAGAACTACTTTATGGTAACGAACCTTGTTTAAATTATAAATTCAGTTTTTTAGTTTTTCTTTGTGTGTGAAATAAAATGGCGGCAGTTTTTGGTGAGGAAGGCGGTTTGGAGCCAAAGTTGCCATGTGAACAACATGGCGGCCATGGTTCTGGACGAGTCCATTTTTAACCAGAGAACTGTAGTCATAGATGAGACAGTTTTATGTGTAACAGATATTTCAATGATCAACTGTTGAGTAACAGATATGATCAAAACATAACCTAACTTCAATTTTGGGGTTATGTTTGTTTGTTTTCATTGGGATTAAGGTGTTGTAATATTTTAAAATGATAATTTAATTAAATAAATAAGTAAATGGATTGAAGATAGGAAATAATAAATAATTGTTACACAGTAAAGGTATTTTTTTTATTTTAAAAATAACTTAGAAATATTTTTGTCAAAATTAAATTTTTATTTTTCATTTTTTTTGTTTTCTATTAATAAATTGTTTGTAAACGGCTTGCAAGGTGGCAGCACGTTACATTTCTCATGACTTAAAATGTTTCAATACCTTGAACGTAGTGTTTGTATCTTAATCTTGACATTGTTTATTGCCTGTATATGTCATACTTAATAATAGTTTGAATTATATATATGGCCATATTTATTTGAATTTTAGATATAGATAGCCTTGCTTTTATAAATAGTTTGACTACTTTCTTAACTAGAAAATTCTAACTACATTACAAGTGAAAAAATTATTGCAAAATAAAACTAATACAGTAAGACCTCGACAATCCGGCACCCTCGGGAATCCGGTGATGCCGGATTATCGAAAATGCCAGATTATCGAGGTCTTCCTTTAAAATGGTTTAGACAGGGAATAAACTATAAATAAACGCACATGTACTGTATATGAACAGGTAAATTACACGTTGAAACAACGTAACATTAACTACGTAGAGAAATTGCCGCTAACTAATAAATTTGTTTATAATTACATAATTTTATACACATACTATACTTCAAATACTGCAATAAAATATAAGACACCACAACTTTGTCCTTACCTGAAGTAACTCTACATTTCACGTGCTTCAGCAACATATTTCTTGTAGATTTGAGCAGATGAGGAAGATCGTAAATGGTGAAGATAGGATTGCAAGATAGATGCTGTACAGTAGTCAAGGGTGGCAATAAGGATAGAATGGCTCCGCAGTGTAACGTCTGCCTTGTCTCATCCAAAAAATCTTCATTTTTGAAATGCTGGTCACAAATATAGCCAAATGGACGTTTCGCTTCCAGATTAATGGAGTTGTTCTGAGTAAACGAAATCCATTGTTGACATCTAAAATAAAATAAAATAGTATATAGAGATATTCCGTTCAAATTTCGTTTAGTTAATACACTTTTCATACATGTTGTATATTTTTTATTTAGCGGTACGGTAGGCTATTTAATTAGCCTACCTACAATATAAATTGGGCTAATGCTTTTTCATTATTTTATTGTTAGGATATAAATTAAGTAAAACTTGTTTTTAAATCATATTTTAAGACTTTGAACTTTTAATAACTTAAGACTTTTAGAAATAGATTTGAACATTACAATTACGTACTAGAGCATTTTCTTGTGTATACATCAACTCTGCCGCAATATGGTGTACATTCGTATAGTAAATTTGAGCCTTTATTTTATACATAGCATAACCAAAAACACAATGTTTAGAACAATCAGTAGCTGTAGCTGAAACTTCTGGTTTATATTCTATAAGCCTAAATAAACAAAATTGAGTAGGCTAAATATATCTTCTTAAATTAAAACATTCTATCTCAATTAAGAGCTGAGAAAATCCAATTTAAAGGTATTGACGTTTACCAAAATTAGCGTTTTTTCCCAAACTTTGTAATTTTATATCTCAAAATATACTTGACAAAAAAATTTAAATTTTGGAAATAACCCTACTTTATGGACTAGAATAACTAGTGTACTACAACATTTCATGAAGTTCTGAAGAGGTCATGTTGAAAACAAATACTTCATGTGTTCATTTCATATGGATTGACCCTACAATCTTTCTGTAGGTATCATTATAACCTTTACAGTGTATATTCTACATACAAATATATATTTTTCTATTGTCATATGAAAAGGCAATGCTATTTATTATAGTGTATCTTGTATACTCTACAACTTGTATATATGTGCATCAAGTATAAGGCATCATCTATAACAATAATGGGCGTAAGTTTACTATTCGACCCTAGTATAATATTTTTTCGCGTAACTTTACTATTCGACTATAGCCTAATATTTTTGCAGACAACGACGTTGTTTTACATTCTACTGTTAAATGTTGAATACAGATAAACATAATGTGACTAAATAGGTAAGGTTAAAACCTTTTTTGTATTTTTTGTATTATTATTTTTGCATCTCTGTTGCCATAGTTTATCCTAGAGTTGAATAGTAAAGTTGTGGCCTATGTTTGCAGACAACGACGTTGTTTTACATTCTACTGTTAAATGTTGGATACAGGTAAACATACTGTGACTAAATACTCATAGGTTGGAACCTTTCAGGTTTTTTAAAAAATCAGTATTCTTGTATTTACGTTTCCATAGGTTAGCCTAGGGTCGAATAGTAAACTTGCACCCAATAATGTAACACTCTGTAACATTTTAAAGCAACTGAGAGGGTTAGAATAAATTGAAAATATAAAATCAAGGGTAAAGAAGTCTGGCTGGAAAATTAAAAGAACTGTGGATAGTAAGTTTCACATATTAACCTCAAAATTTCGTTTTTATAAAAGATAACCTAAATAAATAAATTCAAACAACTTCGGGAGTTCGGCCTATTAAATAATTAAAATAAACACTAAAATTCATAAACAATAACATCTAAGTTAAAAGTAAACTTACCTTTTCCAAAATATTAAACAAACTGAGTAAAATTTATTATAGCCTATGTTGACAAGTAAGAACATTTTCACAGTTCTTAACGATGTAAATTCATTCATGTTTTAGCATAAGAAATATTAGAAATTAAGTAAAATCATTGTAAATTAGTTATTAGTTTAACCAAAGTGTTAGGGATATCAAAACAAAAGTGTGTAAATAATAAATAATGTGAACAAGACAGGTAATAGCAATGCTAACGGGTTAATATGTTTTCTTTTCGGTAATCGAAAGATCGCAACCAAGCAGCTGAACAGCTGTGTGGAAATAATCAAGTGTGAGAATACAAGTGTGTATGTTTATATAAAATAAATTAATTGGATATTTCAAGTTAATAAAACAATATTAACATTTAAAAAGGTGGATATTTACAATTATGAAAGTGGAAATAAACAATTTTGCATTAAAATAAATACGACCAAATATATTTAAAAAAAAAAACTATTACAACCACGACATGCCATGTTCGGCTAAATAGCGCAAACGAAAATCGGAGGCAGTTTTCAATTGTTAAGGAGGGAGTTACAAAAAGATTGGGAAGAATAAGTACTCTGATTTCAGTCTTGATCCAGTGCAGACGTATTTAAAAGTATTTAAACAATTTATATTCCCAAGAGTAGTAAGGTACCAAGAAAATAAATATAACAAGTAACCTGGAGGAAGAAACGAATTATAAGTCCCAGAGAAGTGGGAACTTAAATCAATACTGGTAATAAATTTCATGCAAAACAGTTTGTGGGCAAGAGGCCATTTTGAAGGTAATACCTGACCAAAAAATATCCATTTTCTAAAACACTACATCCATAATAAAAACTGCAAAATCGACATAAACTCTTAAATCTAGATCAAATTCTTCACACACTTTGGACTTTTAATATTTAGTTTTAGGAATTTTATAAATTAGTTTTAGTATTTCATGTAGCCTATGTTAGTTGTAAGTGGTAAATTAGAGATTGCTTATTTAACAAGACAGCCAGGGATTCTTTAACCCGAGAGAAAGAGATTTGTTTGAATAATTTATATGTCAATATAAATTTTGTGTTAAATATATCCAAAGGAGGTAATACAAAATTGTAAAGATAATTCCATTTTAAGTTAAATCCTCACAAGAGAAATGTTGTACTAAAATAAGTAACTAAAACATATTGAATAAACATAGTTTTGTTAAACAAAGGGAGTCAGTTATTTATGGTTTTAACATTATAAATAAAGGTTATAACTCAGACAACATAACCATAAATTATCCTTATCTAAAACATGTAGGAAGTACCAACCTGGTGCTAAAATTATAGGTAGACCTACATAGGCCCTAGGCTATTATATTTAGAGATTATCCACTGTTATGGTTATTAAAACAAGAATAAGTTTATATTAATACCTGAAGGTAGCCTAATTATTACAAGTCGTTTGAACTTACATTTAAATAATCAATTTACATTATTGTAGTAATGTGGCATTATAGGGTAGTCTAAAATGTAAAAATACTGTACTTTTTAACACAGCCTAGATTAAAATGCTAGGTCTATACAAATTAATTCCTGTGCTATTAGTATACAAATCATACTTACAGTGACCGATTTCTTTTACTTTGCAATGGGAAATTGAAAAAAGTGCTTCTTCTGTTATTAGTTTGAGCATTTAAGCACCCTTTAACATAGCACAATTTTACTCTACCCATTTCTTACAAAATCATTCCATTTTGCTAACCGTTAATTCTCAAATACTTAAAATAGCCTATTTAAAAAAAATACTTAAAATAAGTCTAGCCTAAGCCTTAGAATTTTTATTTGTCATTACACAATCTAGTTGGTAATTATAGGCCATTTGTACTTCCATTTAATACTGTTTTAACAAAGCCTAGAATAAAGGTTATAAAGATTAATTATTGTATTCAAACCATACTTACAGTGTCGGATTTCGTTTAGTTTTGTTTGGTAACGCAAAAAAATTTCTTCCTGTCTCATTAATTTGCGAATTCAAACATCCTTTCACGTAACAAACTTTAATTTTATCCATAATTCAATTATAATAAAACAGTGTCCGCTATTCTTGCATTACTTTTATTTAAAAAAATAAACGTTTTCTTATGACGTCATCCACAGTTTGTGCGATACCAACGCTTCTGGTGGAATTGTAGTGGACTAAAAATTGAAACTGTAACATGGAACACGTTTCCCTATATTAGTTATCCCACCCTGATTATAAAGGAGGAAGGAATTAAGCCAAGGGTGACTTGAATTGCAAATAATTAGCCTATGCTGATTAATTAAATTATAATATTTTTTATCATTATAGTAATATAATATTGTTTAAATTTGACTGATATATTTAATAATTATGATTAATGGGAAAGTAAACAACTTTCATAACGTAAAAGTAAGAAAAAATAGAATACAATCATATAAGTCAAAATTTTAAATACTTGATTTGACAAACAAATATTTATTCGTCACACGTGGTATTAATGTACATGTGGTGATAACATATCCTTTATGCTATATTATATATAAGTTAAATGAGTTTTCTTTTGATATCTGTCACTTTAGGATCTTTATGAACGAATATACTTGAATTTAAAGGTTATTGATACATACAAATAAGAAACAAATTGTATTATCATTCACTCTTGATTAATATTTAAATACCGTAGCCTATTTAGTGCTGTAGGCTATGGTTGATTTTTGTCTGCTAAAGTATAAAACAATGTATGTTGAGTTTTGTTTACGGACAATTAAGTTATTGCTAATCTGGTAATTAAATACATGTTTTTTTAATACCGTATATAATATGTCTTCAATATATACGAATTCGAAGCCTATTTTAAATTATTTTAGTACCAACCCTTGGTTTCTTGCTATGGTACAAAACTCATTTCCAAGGAACTTCTAGTACTTATTAGCCCAGTCGGTATAGCGTATAGGTTACAACTACCAGTCATTTGCAATACGGCTGATATTTTATAAGTACCTTAAAGTAAGTACATTAACATAAAAAAGTTTACCAGTCTATCGATTTCCCAAAGTCGAAAAAAATCGATTATCATTTTTTTTCGATTATCCTTAATATTTCGAGCTGGGATAAAGATAGAGAAAAATAAAAAATACCACCGTGTAGGGGAGGTATTGTTCAACAAAAAAGGTCATATGTATTTATTTCGTCCGAGCAATGGTTTGTGTGGAAAAAATTCGATGATGCAGGTATGTATTTTGCAGCAGGGAAAATCCCTAAATTTGGGAAATCTCATTCATATATGAAGCGTTGGCTCATTCTAAATTGGCCAAATTTTAATATATCAAATTGAAACTTGACATAGGAGTTAAAATATATATAATAAACATTTATGCTGAGTCTCAGCTTGTTATCTTGAAAATTACCCGATCTAGAGCCACTTGAAGTATCAATGGGTTTCTCGATTATAGGAGTACCGGACCCACCAATTCATTTTAAACAGCTCCAGTTTAGAAAATGTTCAAAATATCAACCTGAAAGTTTTTTTACAAGTTAAATATATAGATTCAAACAAGATCAAGGAGTAT
>JAGFPH010015564.1:5123-20950 GCA_018207615.1 Philaenus spumarius | reverse complement strand
ATTTTCTTTTAGAGGCATTGTGTTTTATTTAGGTTAATAATGCGTAATATTGGTAAAAATAGTGCGCGTTATAGAAGTGACAACATAAAATTTAATATTTGCATGCTTAAATAACTCAAACTTAACAATGTATTTACAGTTGCATAACTTCCATATCATATTCCAATATTAGAAATAATGAAAACAAACAATGTTAAAACGTCGTGATAGTGATCTCAACCCATGTACCAACTACCAACACTTCCCACGGTGTCCAACGGTCATTTTTTGTATGTCCTTTATCACCGAGATGTTGCATTTGTTTCATCTTATTTTGTAATTCAAGTAGAGCTAAGTCAAATACTTTTATGCAATTTACAATGATAATTTACAAGTATACAGTTTAATTCTTTGATTTATTCTCTACACTTTCTTATCATCTACACTTTCTTATTATTATATAATATGTAATTTTTGGGCAAATGATAAATTCCTAAATTACTTTTCAAAACAGGCCTAGTTTTGTTAGCAATCTTGTAGTAGGAACATAAAAACTCGTGTTTTCAAAATAAGAAATTTGAAATTGATAAATATTTTTATACAATTCTATTTAGAACTAAATTACGAAACTTTTTTACATTTATGAAAAAAATTACAATAATTTTTACTACTTTTTATGTAGGCCTAAAGTTGAACTTTTTCCTTTCGTTACTGACATGTTTGTTTTTTCAGCTAATAACTTTGTTAACTTTACTTCAATCTTTTTTTTACTGGCATATATGAATTCTTTGAATCTTTATCTACAAAAATGCTACGGAATCGATAGACTGGTAAACTTTTCTTTATGTTAATCTACATACTTTAAGGTACTTATAAAAAAAATAACCCGTATTGCAAATTACTGGTAGTTTTAACCTATACCGACTATGCTAAAGTAGTGTGATGAAGTAGTATATTACGTACAAGCCCGGTAAGTAGAAGTTTTCCTTGCGAGCATGATATAGCCCAGTCAATAAAGGGTTTGAGTGGGAACTAATTAGTGAAAAGCTGATTTTTTCATGGATGTTAGTTGATTATATAAGGAATATTTTCTGAAAAGTCCCCGCCCCTCCCCCTCTTGCTTCCCCCCTACCCCTCTTAAAGTTCACTTTCGAATGACTTTTTTATTTTGTCAATATCTAAGAGATAAAAAGCGATAGAGTCATTTTTATTTCGTTATTGTAATCCTTATAATATTCTCTACCAAAAATGTTCTTTGCGTTTAAGCTATAAAACAATTATTTACCGTGTATTTTTAAATTTAATGTTAAAATTTTAACTTTTCTATTACAATAATTACATGTTTAGCTATTTTTTATTAATATGAGACAAGTTATGAAAAAATGGCTCAAATAAAACTTTTAGGGTATTTTTCAATCTTTAAAATGATATAAGTTTTATAAATTTTAAGTGCAGCCAGTTGACATAATCGGACTGACAAAGGGGGACGGCGCGGGGCGCACGAGTCCTCGAGGGCCGGATCAGCCCGTTGGCATATCAGCGGTCAATCTGCAGTAGATGCCTATTGTTTGGACTTTTATTTGTATAGCTGGTCTAATTATAGGTATTACAATGGTTAAATAGACGTAAACATTTATTTTATTTTTTTATTATTTATTTATTTTCTGGTATTTATTATTGCAGTGGTAAACACACAATATGATTTCTTTTAGCCAAGCCAATAAAGGGGAAAAATAGGCCTTATTATTTTACTTATTTATGATTCCTTACCGAGTTTTCACAAGGTAACCCTATTGTATTGTTTACTTTAGAAATAAATTAGTTTCATATTCATAATTTATCTGTTTTCGTATCATATTAAAAACAACAGTATATTTAAAACGCATATAGTTAAAATATTTTAAAACTTTACAATAAGTGTTTAATTTTATAATTTTCTTTCTAAATTTGAAAAAAAATTTTACGAAAGTCATTAATATAAATAACTGAACAATGGATGATTCAGATTTGATTTGCTTAATTTGCGGTAACGAACTTATCAAGGATATTGTAGTTGTAAAAAATGGAATTGAGGCTATTTACGAAGCTAGTAATAAAAGAAAAGAAGCTTGTAGTTTTTTTGTTACATAAAAAAACTACAAGGAAAGAGTACTATCAAACTACACAAGTTATGTAGGCAACAATACACAAGACCTTCGAGTATTCAAGCAGCTATTAAGAAACTAGAGGAACAAAACAATGAACCTAGTACGTCAACCACTGGAGTTACTCGTAGAACCCATCATGATACGTTTGATTTTAATATGTGCTGTTTTATTTGTGGAAAATTAGCAAATCATAACTCTAAAACTCCATCTCAGTATAGAAAAGCATTTCACGAAGTAACAACAATAGAATTTAAAGACAGTTTTTTACAAAACTGCAACGTTAGAAGTGATGTACGGGGCGAAACTGTAAAAGCCCGACTTTTAAGTGCAATCGATTTGGTAGCAGCAGAAGCGCGTTATCACAGACATTTCTATTCAGAATTTATGAAATCTAAGCCGATTGAAACACAAAAAGGTAGGCCGAAAACCAAATTAACTTCTACCTTAACTAAAGTATGCAATTACATAGAAAACAATGATGAGTGCCAATACACGATAAAAGAAGTTCAGGACATTTTCAAAACTTTATCCAATGAAGATGAGTTTATTCTAACAAGCATTTAAGAAATCTCCTTCAAGAACATTTTAAAGAAAGACTAACAATGACAAAATTTTCTGGAAAAAAAGTGTTTTTTGTCTTACTGACAATGTGCATAAAATTATGGACCAATGGTATAAAAATAGGGTTGTTGATGAAGAAGAAGAGAGAAAGAGGATTGTTTTAGCGCCGGCCTCGATTATAAGAGAAGACATACAAAGGAAAAGCTATGATTTCAGTTCGTATCCAGATTTAGAAGCAATTAAATCCGGTGGAGAAAATCTCATTCCAGAGACTCTTAAAATGTTTACATCACATGTTACAAAAAAGAAAAGCTTATCCGAATCACAGCAAGTTGATAAGAAATGCCTTGCTATAAATCATGCAATAGTATCTGCAGTAAGGCCTAGGTCATTTCTTTCACCTATACAGACAAGTCTTGCTTTATTTTTACTTCGACTATACGGATCCAGACACTTAATAAACATGTTAACCTCAATGGGAGTGTGCGTGTCATACAATGAAGCTACAACCTACATGACTTCACTAATCAGCGCTGGCTCCCCAGTTATTGAATCAGATGGATTTCTTCAACATGTTTTTGACAATGCTGACGTGAATGTACGAACGTTAGATGGGCTAGGCACTTTTCATGTTATGGGAGGGATTCAGTGCATCACACCAGGTTCTTGTGTCAAAACTGAAACCACAGTGAAAAGGATTGCAGTTGGATCTTTTCGTAACACTGAAACTATTCGGGAGTACGCATATCCAATGAAAAGAAGAAATGCTGGTCTGTCTAACATTATCATCGAAGACTTAAATCAACTTCAAGAAGTAAGATGTCTATCAAGTTTGCCTTCACAATATTTGCATCCCCTCAACTTTGTTTGGTTTTCCGATATACAATCACAGCCTGGGTGGAGTGGATTTATGACCAACCTGACGACAAATTCAGAAGACTGTCAAACAACATACATTATAGCAGTACCATTTATTAATTTGGATCCCAGCAATATTTCAACAATCTTCACAGCAATGCATTTTGCAGCTGATTGATGTCTCATATAGGAGCTGTTGGAAAAATTATGGAAGGGAGTGGTCTTGAAAACCTCTGGAGCACAGTATACGGAAAAGCTACGGTAAGTCATATGATGAATGGGCACGCGTACGTCAGATGTCTTCGTGCATTTACACTTACAGCGAGCCATTTTTTCATAACTTGTCTCATATTAATAAAAAATAGCTATACGTGTAATTATTGTAATAGAAAAGTTAAAATTTTAACATTAAATTTAAAAATACACGGTAAATAATTGTTTTATAGCTTAAACGCAAACAACATTTTTGATAGAGAATATTATAAGGATTACAATAACGAAATAAAAATGACTCTATCGCTTTTTATCTCTTAGATATTGACAAAATAAAAAAGTCATTCGAAAGTGAACTTTAAGGGGGGGTTGGGGGGAAGCAAGAGGGGGAGGGGCAGGGACTTTTCAGAAAATATTCCTTATATATAATCAACTAACATCCATGAAAAAATCAGCTTTTCACTAATTATTTCCCACTCAAACCCTTTATTGACTGGGCTAAAAGAAATAATATTGTGTTTTTAACAGTGCAATAATAAATACAGAAAAATAAATATAAATACAAAATAAATAAATATAAATGTTTACATCAATTTTACCAGCGTAATACCCATAATTAGACCAGCTATAAAAATACAAGTCCAAACAATGGGCCTTTGCTGCAGATTGACCGTTGATATGCTAACGCGCTGATCCGGCCCTCGAGGACTCGTGCGCCCCGCGCCGTCTCCCTTTGTCAGTCCGATTGTGTCAACTGGCTGCACTTAACATTTATAAAACTTATATCATTTTAAAGATTGAAAAATACCCTAAAAGTTTTATTTGAGCCATTTTTTCATAACTTGTCTCATATTAATAAAAAATAGCTAAACATGTAATTATTGTAATAGAAAAGTTAAAATTTTAACATTAAATTTAAAAATACACGGTAAATAATTGTTTTATAGCTTAAACGCAAAGAACATTTTTGATAGAGAATATTATAAGGATTACAATAACGAAATAAAAATGACTCTATCGCTTTTTATCTCTTAGATATTGGCAAAATAAAAAAGTCATTCGAAAGTGAACTTTAAGGGGGTAGGGGGGGGAAGCAAGAGGGGGAGGGGCGGGGACTTTTGTGTAAATACTCCTCTTATACTATTGTAACATCTGACAAAATTTCAGCTTTTCACTAATTACTTCCCACTAAGGCCTATTTTTTCCCTTTATTGACTGGGCTAATAGTTCCTGCGCGAGACACAGCCGAGTGCGGAAATTTCACGCAAGCACGGAAAATCCTACCAGACGAAAATTATACTACACCGAAAAAGTAACATAGGCCTACTTTTAATCATAACAACTTTTTATATAAAAAAAAAAATAAATTTAATACATAACTATAATTTATTTCAAACAATTGTCATACTATTTGAAATTAATATTTATAGTACAATTTGTGATATTTGGGATATTTAATCCTTTGCTGAGTAGTGCACTTTGCTTAATGGAGAGATGTGTTTCATATGTAGGCCTAGACATGTCCATTGATTCTGTATTTGATGGGCTCATAGAAACATCAGTGGGCTCAATGGTTTCTTCGATGTTATCTATGTGTAATTTTTCACTTGTAAACTGTATTATTTTTCAATAGTTTTCGAGAAACCTCTACCTTTTCTTTTAGTGAAATAAAATTCTTCAACGTTGAAAGTTTACTCCATAAAGAAGTAGGTTTCATAATCTTGGCTTTTCCCGTAAGTAAACAAGTAGCATATCATCGCTTACTTGTTTGATTTTTTCTGTTAATTTTCCATTGACAAAATTGGTTGTATTATATTTCATACCTGTCTTTTGGTTTTCTTGGCCGCAAATTCTCAGTTATTTTTTGTGATTGTTTTAAAATATTATCTGGAATATCAGGCTCGTTATATTCATCTCTTAAATCCAGTATGGAAATTTTTAGAACACAAAAGATGCATAAACCACTTTGTTTACTCTTTGGCCCGTATCACACTGTAAAATATTTTATAAAAGTTTTTTGACAAAGATCTTTGATAGTGTATTGGACCATCTTTTACAATATATTTCTTTTATAAAATTTCTTTTATAAAATTTAATAGGTTGGCATTACCTTTTATAAAATGTTAGATACATTTTTACGTTTTAATAGAAGTCCAAAATGTTTTATAAAAGAATCACTCTTCAAATCTTTTATAATAGATGGATACCATCTTTTATAAAACATATTTTATAAAATATTTTACAGTGTAATATGGGTCTTATTGTAGATTTTTTAACTAACCTCTCATAAATAAATATATTATTATAAAACCCGCTGTTTACATAAAACTGATATGTTTATTCCATATTTTGTATAATTTGTACTGGCAAGATCGCTCTGTATGGTTAAATTCTTTGTATTTCATTATGTTATTGGCTGTTTCGATTTGGCTCTATCGGGAATTTAAATTTGTCTTGCAATTATTATAGGTTTTGAATTATAAATTAGGTTTGCTTTATATGTATTTAAAGTTTATCTGAAATAATGGAGATGTACTATTACAATTTGTAAAATTAGCTGGTGGACAGAAAATGTACGGTGTAGTACATAATGCGCGGAAAATAAGGATTTACTTGTCCAATTAACAGGTATAGAAAACAGCTGTTTTCGGTGTAGTATAATTAAAATTATATTTCTAACTATCTAGCTGATATTGAGTAATAACATTAATCCTTTTTGTTCACACAAATACAATTTAAAGGAATCAGGAACTAACCAACAATCACAAAAGCTTAATTTGAACTGTTATAAACATACATAGAATTAAATACAAATTGCGTTTAAAAATTGCAAATTACAAGCCAGATGAGGCAAAACAACACCAATCCAGAAACATTTCACATAATTCGATTACACCTACAACAATTAAGAAAGGGACAAACGAAAACGGATACAAAATTACACACTTCTCAATTAATAAATTAATTTTCCTAGTATCCAGGTCTCTAAATTTGTAATAAAATAGTACAGTATCTTATAAGTGTATACCTATTAACTGTGTTTTAAATGTGTTGTTTTATGTGTTTTTTCTGAATGTTTTGACTACCTCCATTCAACTAGAGATGCTGATGACGGGATAGACATTTCGAAACGCTTTAAATAAATGAACAAAAACAGGTCACTGACAGAAAAATATAAGGTATTGTACTATTATATTACTTCTCATCTGTTCGTCCAGAAAACGTGTGTTCGGTCAAGATTTGAACAATAGCAGAGTGGAACTCTCTTTAATTGGACTGGGTAGGTGGGTTCCATATTCTGCAACAAGAAACTTTGAATGGTTTATTAGAAATAAACGTGGATGAAGCGGAATTTGAAGGATTGAGAAAGAGGATGGTGTTTTGAGGTTAAGGATGTCGGTTACAAAAACAAAAAATGTTGACAAATCCTTTAACATTTAATGAGAAGCGCCACGGTTGCTTGTCGTCTTCTGATTCACTTAATTTCGTTGTAAAACGTGTTACTTGTTGGTCATAACTGTTAAAAAAAACAAAACGAGTACAAACATTTCAAGTGCTTTGAAGCTTTAATGCTAATTCTGCTGTCGTGTCACTGTAAAGGGGCAACTATAATCAATAGAACCGAAAAGTAGTCACTTAAGAAGTAGAGCTCTTACCTTAGTAAGCCTTAGAATCTTATATAGTCGACGACAACATTAATCTTATTACAAAGTCAAAATGGCTGGACCAAGTAGGCTAAGCTGGTTATTAAATATAATGTCTTGATTTCTAACTAACTCTACATGTTCCAAAGTAGAAGAGATCACTTATAAACATGAGGCAATAGTAAGGAGACGTGAGACCATGCTTCAGACCATGCTTTAGGAGAGCAGCAGCGATATATTCATTGATAAGTTTCCCGCATTCACTTACATTTTGCAATGTCTATATGTTTGAATATCGTTTGCATATGTGTGATAACTGTAGTGATTAAAATTGAAAGAAATCTCGTTAATGTATAAAGGCAAGAGAAGTGGTCCTAACACTAATCCCTGGGGGACCATCTCCAGCCAACCTAAACACAAGGCATCCGGCCCAACAATACTCTGAGTACGTGTGCAGATGAAGGTTCATAATCCTATATACCATGTACTCTCCGTACTACCGTGTGTAAGTGCTACTCTCTGGAGTGTAAATAATGATACGTTATGAACTGAGTGATATAAAGGCAGAATAGTTGTTAAGGTTCATTTACTCGTAGGCCTAATGGTTTGCAAAATGGTTTAGATTAAAGGTAAACAATACTAGGGGAGTTACGAGTAATTTAAACGGAATTTGTAAACATTAGTCATACCCATATGAAACGTTCTGCCATAGAAATAATTTTTGCAGATCCTATTATGTGAAAAATGTTGTATAAACAGAGTTTTAAAAATTCTGGTTTACATAAATAAGTATTTATGGTATTAAACTTTTAATTAAAATACAATTAATTTTGTAATGAAGTACTTTTTTTATTGGTTAACATAGCTGAAATGAGTGAAATTACCTACAGTAATATTGTTATAACAGAAATAAAGCAAGTTAATAAACTATCTTTCAAGTAATTTACATTAATAAGAATTTCTTTGTTTTCTGCTCTTTTAATTCACCATGGGAATTGTATAGCAAGGATAAAGAAATTATATAATTAGTTTTTGTGAAAGAAAGACAAAAAGAGAAGAAATATACTACTACGTTCTGTAAAACGTTCACTTTGTTCTAAAATAAAATGGAGCCCACACAGCACACGATATCCAATGGTCATCTATAGGATGTCTTTCTCATCCTACAATATCCATATCCATCTTGGATATGTAATAGATATCTATTAAATAGCCATGGTGGATAACCACCTTGGATATCTACAGATATCCAAAGTGGATATCTACTGGATATCCAGTTTGGATATACTATTTCTATGATGTCCATTAGACATCCATTAGATAGCTATGAAAAAGCAGTTGTATAAAGTATAAACAAGCCTAAAATTCTAAAAATAATAACGGGAAAATAAAGTTTAAGAAGAAAAAAAACGACCCAGGGTCATAACATAACGGTGTTTTTTTCTGGTACCGTTATTTTTAAGTTGTAAAGTTTTGTTATGTCTCATGCAGACTTGGTTTTCGTTAATGTTGTAAAATACAAGTGTTTGCGCATGCGTGTGATCGGTGAAAGACGTGAAAGTTTGTCCTGCTTCCCGCGATCCCGCCTTTGACAAAGTGTGACAAATAAATACTCTTTGTTTATTTTGCCCGTGATTGGAAGTTTTTCCATCGAAGTTAGTGTTTTAGTAGCTAGGAAGAAAAGAGAGAAGTGAAAATTATTGTCTAAACTACACAGCAAGTAAGTATTTTCTGAATAGTTCATTTTATTTATGTAATCGCTTCTACCTAATCATGCATAATAACATTGCTTCAATTTTACCAGGAATCGTAATTTAAACTATTACTGAGAGAGAGTAAAGTAATATTACAAATAATTCACGATTTCTTGTAAAACAAAATTATAATAACTACTAAAACGTATTAATCATGAATGATTACACTATAATATAAAATGTAGAATGTATAACTTTTTTTGAGGTTATGTTTTGTTTACATTTTGAATTTGTCTAGGCTTCATTATACAACACGTTAACTAGTTTAAGCAACTAGGCCCAGTATGTAATATTAATCAGTTTAACAAGTTACAACATAATGGGAGTTTATAAATGTAGAAGTCCAATAAAAGTAAAATGACCATTACAGTAATATTATTAGAAATTTAATTGGCGAAACTTTGATATTCTTTCTAGCCTACAATGCCAAATTTTAGGATTTTGTTTTAGGAAAGTTAAGTCATATATTTTGATTGACTGGAAACATACTCTGTGTCTGTAAGTTAATTTAGGTTCAGGTTTTGTTTATTTTTGGTTGGAATTGTAGTTATAAGGCGTGTACTGTAATTTAATATTAGCGCTTGTTTTTAAGTTGATAAGCCTACATTGCATGGCCAAAGTTTACATTAAGACACCTGGCCTAATGCATTAAAAAATATATATATAGCCTGAAGTTCTAACTTGCAGTCTCTAGTCACAATAGGCTATGTTTACCAACAGTCAATACTCAATAGTACAATGTGCTTAAGTTGGCAGCACTACTCTGTTTCCTAAAAAATGGTCACATGTTCTAAAGTAAATTTACATCCATTGCTTATTAGGAGTACGGTACTAATATTTAATGCCTTTTTTCTACAAAGAGTTTGGTACAGCTGCCTGTAAGGCTTTAGTGACATAAGAGTATTGTAAAAGAATTAATTTTGTATTTTTACAAGTAGCCTAAATGAAATTTAAGTTAATAAGATTGTGGTCAATTTAATATGTAGTCTATTACAATAGCAGTACTTAAATATTTAATGTTATAGGCCCATTTAACAAACATTTACAAAATCATTCTAATAAAATTACTTATAAAATAGGATTTTAACGTCATACAATTAGTTTTGAAAGACCACCTAACTTTAATGATTGTTATTTGTTGTCTTCATGTCTTATTTTGTAATTTGACTACACGTAACAAAACTAGGCCCAATAGAATAAATCTTGAACAAATTCTCAGAAATAAGTTAATATGTTTATTTACTGCAACACTCATCAACAACAATTTTTTAACAACAAGGGGAGGGATAATATTTGAAATCAATTCACTTAAAATAATATTTTAAAATTAGCCCTAAGTAGCCTACCTTATTAATGTTTTTCTAAATGATTTGTTATTAGTTTTTGTTTAGTGTCTTATTTGTTTTAAAAAATCCATAGGAAGTACTGCAAAATTTATTTGTTTATTCTAATGAGTGTATGGTTGTTGCATCTAGAACGGCAAAGTGGATATCACAAAAAATGTAGGAAATATATGTTAATCTTGTAAATTTTGATTCAAGAAAAAGTGCCATTGTATAAGCTAGGTTGATTACTGTACTTCATTTCAGTAATTACTTTTTATGTTTCTCAGTAAATAGGCCTAGTTATTTCGATTTTGTTCGATAGAATAATACAATCACAAAAATTATTTACATGTTCTGAGTCTTTGGTGACCGACCGTGTCACTATTATCTACAAACTAAATACTGTGGACAATTAATTTTGCAGTTTTTCATTGGGCCTATCCAGGTTTAACAAATATCACTTGACATTTTTGCTGTACAGGTTTTAACAAGTCAAGGAACATTAATCAATGGGCCTACGCCTACGTATTAGTAAAGCTTATATCTAGAAAAACTATATTGTGAACCCAAAATTAGCTTGTGCTTAAAAACAATGAAATGTAATAATTTTATTACTTGTGGAATGGATATTAGAGATTTGGATCTTTGAACTAGTATATTATATATTTATAATTGAGACTCAGATTTGAATGGGTTTTTAATGTAACATATAAATTTGTACGTATAAATTCATTACATTTAAAAAGTAGGCTCTAAATAGCCTATGTTGTAAATAAACTGAAAGATTAGGCTAATTTGGTTTGTACTGTATTCAACTTAGTAATAGATTTATTAGTTGCATTTTATAATTAAATGGTAATAATGATATTTATAGACATATTGCAAAGGACTCTTGGCAATGATAATCACTCCATTTTCGCTTTAAAAAAATCGAAGGATTTTTTTTTAACTGCCACTAGACTTAAATATTTTGTATTGTTGATAATAACTGCCTTGATTGTTCAATACTGTATAATATGAGTATAATTTCTATACTATTATTTTATAAGTACGGTATCAAATAACTAGGTACCGTAAGTTAACTTCTTATTTCTTGTTTGGAAGTCATTTTATAGATTAATAACATGTAACTATCATAATAGGCCTAAATATTATGATTAAAAACCCGAATTTAATTAGTTTTAATGTAGGTCTATTTAGTGATCTAGTTTCTAGGTTATTTTATCATTTGGACTAAAACTATTTTTGTTGTTTAGGAGCGGTCAATCTATTCAGACTACCTACTGATAAAGATATTATTGGCTGTATCAAAAACTGGCTGAGGCATGCAAAAGCAAGAGCATTAAATAGTAAAAGGTACAGTAATAATTGTTATACAGTAATTTTCTTTTTACCTTCATTTTTTTGTAAAAACATTTCACTTTTAGAGAAATTTAAAAATCTATATCAATGGCGGCTCATGGAGATTGTGATTATAGTTATTCAGAACAAAACACACGTGTAATTATTGGTGATAAGTAGCCTACTATAGGCTAATATATTTTGTAAACATTGTTTAACCCTACAACTGTCAATGTTAATGTTTTGCAAAGCCAAGTCATTTCGGTGCGTGTGCAAGCATATTTTCAAAAATTCGCTAAATATAGTAATTGTATACCAATCCAAAAGTGTTCTGTACCTTTTTTGTAGAGGAAGGTTAAAAAAATCCATATATGTAATTAAAAAATTTATTGATGTAAAATTGTAAAAGTTATTAGCTCAAGAAGCCAAAAATGATCAGTAACAAAAGGAAAAAGTTCAACTTTAGGCCTACATAACAAGTAGTAAACATTTTTTGTAATTTTTTCGTAAAAGTAAAAAGTTTTGTAATTTAGTTCTAAATAGAACTGTATAAAAACATTTATCTATTACAAATTTATTATTTTGAAAACACCAGTTTTTATGTTCCAAATACACGATTGCTAACAAAACCGCCTAGTTTGAAAAGTAATTTACTAATATATGCTTAGCCCAAAAACAAAATATTATTATAACAGTGCGTAGAGAATAAATCAAGGAATTGGACTGTATACTTGTATATTACCTTATCATAAAAGTGTTTTACTTAGAATCAATTGAATTACTAAAGTGAGATGAAACAAATGAAACCTCGTGCGGACAAAGGAAATTCAAAATATGATCGTTGAAGACAATGGAAACAGCCTTGTTTTGCAAACTCAAGCGGTAGTATGAATTCTGTGCAAATATGAACTTTGAACTGCTGTTTGAATAACACCTAACCTGTCAAATATAGTTAGTTTCTACACCAAACGAAAGATTGAACTTTGGTCTATAAATAGATATAAAAAAGTCTATTGAAATAATTCGAATTATAACAGATATCTCGAACGCAAAATGTGCTGTTTTATTGGTTGAAATCTGACCAGTTGCAAGGGACTACAAAACACCCCACAACTTTAGAACTATTTGTCCGATTTTTGATTGGATGGCAGTTTCAGATAGGTAAAAGTTTGATGAATCCTTCAGTATACAGATATAACTCAGAAAAAATAACGGGCGGGCTGTAGGGAAAGACATAGAAACAGGAATTAAAGGTAGTTTCGGAGGATTAAAATTCGCGGGACATTGGCTTTTAGAAAACTAAAAAACTGCAACGATGATTACATATGTAAATATACGTTTTAGTAAACACTTTAAATGCAAAAATTAAAGTTTAGAACATTTCCTTTCCAACGGTTTTTTTATTTATTGCGATTGGATGATTTTTAGTGGGTGAAATATTCAAGTCAAGTTGAGTTGTCACAGACTACACAATTCACTATGGCAGGGCGTTGAGACCACTCAAATTGAGTGGTCTGACAGTTAGAGGGTTAAATTAAAGTTTTACTTTTATACTTTATTTGCTTGAATATTATTATTAAAATAACAACCTAATACACTTTAATGTAGGCCTACATACATTTTGATGGTAGCAGTCATTCTTTTTAACTTAAATTAAAATGTAAGATGTTCCTAAATACATCTTGAAGAATCACTTCTGTTCTAAATTGCAATTTCCAATTAGCTAACATTTTATACTTGAACCTTGGTTCAACTTGAATATTGGTATACTTACTAAGTTAATCAAAAACTCATTCAAATAATTAATTACATTTTATGTAGGTATGTATGTCTTACAAAATCACTTAAATTGATCTAAACTAAGGTTTTATATATTTTGAAATGAAAACTTCTATAGGCGCTGAAAAAAAAGATGGGGAAAAGTACAACTTAGCGTCAGCACGAAATACTTGTAAAATCGGTTAGAAACGCTAATGACTTAAGTGATCGGATAGTTGCCGGAAATAGAATAAAAATTATGGTGATAAATAATTTAAAGTAGGCAATTTTATAAATTAAATTATTAAGTACTGATTATGTATATGATTCCGTATATCACATTTTATATGAATATATAACATTTCTGAACATTTTCATTCTCAATTATCAAAAGTTGATTACTTTTTATGTTATCATTCATTTATTAAACCAATATAGCCAACAATTTATATTCATGACAGTTTTCACTTCTGTTGGCAGTCCCAATACTGCTTTTATGGTTTTTTATGTTTTGTATGTTACTGCTGTTCCATTGACTGCACCATTATGACTCATACACAAACATAATTTTATTCATTGTAGCCCAAGGATCAGTTTTATAATTATTATAAGTGATTTATACTCACGTCAAATAATCCTCAATAATTGAGGATTAATCAACGATCGTTTGACGTGAGTATAAATAACTTATAATATAATACAAAGATAAATACTTTTCATACACCAAATTTACATGCATAGTTTGAGCCTATACTTAAGATAAAACATTAGTTTTAATGTTTAAATTTTCTGCTTTAGGTTTGGTGACTATCTTAACTGTTAACATTTGTCTAATTATATCTAGCCTACTTTATTCATTTATAAATTACAAAACAAATGAACTTTATTATTAAATATATTCTGTAAAAATGTTTAGCATTATATAAGTTTTACAACACATGGAATAACTATTTTATGCCTACTATTTTTATCATCTTTAAGTAGGACCAACCTGAGTGTAAAAAAGTTAAATCCTGTTAGAAAATCTAATTTAAAAAATATTTTTTTCAGGCGTGTTCAAGAAAATGGAGATGGGCAGAAGAAAATTGATGATGACCAGGATTAAATAAAAATATTAAATGTACTTATTTCAATAATTTTTATTTGAAAATAAAGTTTAAAAAAATAAAACTTTTAGTGTATTGATTTCATATCACCAAGGTTAGTGTGTTGCCTAGCAGCTACCAATGGAATCTCATCCAACATATTATATAGGTAGAAGCCTATTGGTGTATTTGTTTTCTGTGCACTAAAGTACTCCCCTGTTTTCATTAGTTCAACAAATATGAAATAAAAATAAAAAGAAACACTTAATGTTTAAAATTAAAAATAATTATTAGTTTAAGAAAAAACCACACACGCAATGTTTTGAAAGTTCTACAAATTTATTTCAGTCTTGCCGACCATGATTTCACCAGCAGCTTAACATAATATAGGCCTACTGACTGGTTTTTCCTTTAAAATTGAGTTGATTGTACCTTTAGTCAATAGTAATAATTGTAACTATTAGTTTGATATGCATAAGATAATAACACGTATGGCACTTATTAATTGCCATGTTGCGAAAACAGTAACAATTTTTATTGCAATCACAAGTCCATTTTGTTGGCATAAATCACATTAATTTGTATCATAAAGCTAAAATTTAATATATATATATTTTTTTTTTTTAAATCAGTGAATATGACAGGAGTGATGTGCATTAAATAACATAAATATATAGATATATCAAATATTGAAATAGGTATAAATTACCTCTGCTACACTGTCTATCCAATCCTTGATTATTAGTCACAACAAATAAATAATCAAGGATTGGTTAGACAGTGAAACAGGTAATTTATACCTATTATACAATATTTGTTATCATTTCCAATACGGGGAGCTTACATAATGAAAAAGAAAAAAAATATAGATATATATCATTTATTTTCTTGTCAATATGAAATGTTTGGTAATATGTGTATGTTATACACAATTAACTGAGGTACATTTAATAGCTGGTTGATATCCAGAGATATCTATTTCATTTTCTCCTGGAATCAAAGACATTTTTTGGATGTGGATTAGATAGCTGATGGATATCTATTTCATGTCAATAAATTGTCAAATATATATCCATTAGATGTGCAATAGATAGCTGTTGGATATCTATTTCATGCCAGTAAATTGTCAAATATATCCATTGGATGTGCAATAGATAGCTGA